>JAZHYW010069742.1:0-13844 GCA_037355805.1 Ixodes ricinus
ACCCTTTAATCGATTAATTAGTCGATTAATCGGTTTCGCTCCTTCTTATGAACAGTAGCCTTTAAAAAAAGGCAAATTTACTTTTTTTTTGCCTTTGCTGAATATGTGGTAAACGGCAAAATGTACAATTTCAGATTTTACATCGATTTTGATGTGTAGTTGAGTTTAACGGTCAAAAGACAACCACACTCCCAAAATATTACTTTAGTTGCAGAGGCAAAGAGGTTCATTGGTATTCTCCGGCAACAGCGAACTCCTTTGATAGTTCACAATAGTCTCGGCTGGGCTAAACAGACCCTCGTACGGCGATGAAGTGGCTGGGACAGGTGTAACCTTCTCCTCTTGTTTGGAGTTACCAATCTCACCCCTACAGTTTACTTTCGGTCAAAATTTTCCTTACAGTTTGGTGTACTCGTCCACGTCTGCGTGCTGAAAGCGCTAGATTTTTTTAAAATTTCAACCGATTGACCGGTTTAAAGAATTGTTCGCGATTAAAGCATTAATTGAGTAATCGGTAGGTTAATCAACCAAGTACCGAGCCCTACTGTATATCTTATACAATGTGTTCGGAGGAATTCATTCGATAGCATCCCGAAAATACAGATAAAATTGTATAAAGCATCAAAATGTCTTTAGTATACAAGTGGTTTAAAGTCAGACAAATAATTAGCACTTACGCAATACTAAGAACACAGGCTTATAAAGTGGCACCCATAGGGGTCGATGAAATTAGTTGATGACCTACGCGCGGATTATTAGAGGGTCAGAAACACTGCACAATGGCCGAACAACTGACACCGTGGAACGAGCAAGTCATTCCATAAGATAGCGAATGTCGTAGCGCGGTCAACGATAGAAGCCGACGAGTCGATCAAACAGCGTCGGAAGTGCAACGTCATTGCGCTCTTCACCTTTTTTGTGGGTGAGTTTTTGCCTTCTACTCCTACCAAACGCAAAAAGTGTGCCGTGACGTTGCGGTTTAAGTCCGCCATTGTGCAGGGATTCGAGAACTGTCAACAGAGGGCAGTATTTCGAAAGGGGTTTATTAAGTCGCATTTTTCGGGTAGATTAGGCCTTCACGATGCAAGAAGCTGACCCCCCCCCCCCGCGGAATTCCTTTCACATGCCCTTGTTTTGATGGTATTCGGTTTGCCATTCATAGGCCGATTTGGTTTAGGCTCAAGTTTGGGGCGTCAGATTCGTCCTCTCTGGGTTCCGGCATTTGATTTGGGTTTCTGACCCGAACTGCCAGTTATTGCTAAGGCCCAAAACATCTGTGTGTCTCCGTCCGACCGTTTACAACCTGTGACCACCCAACGTGATTCCTTTTCGCACTGTCCTTCTTATCAGCCAACAGGAGCAGCGAACGAGGCAGGAGGCCTGGAGAAAGGGCAGCTAATCACGGAGGTCCAAGGCGTGCCCACGCGAAGACTGAAGCACGAAGAGGTGGCTATGATGATCGCGGACGCATTCTACGGCTGCGCAGAGCGGGTGTCCCTGCTCGTGGAACAAGGACCTCCCCCACTCATACGAGTCGACTTGACCAGCGACGACTGAAAAAGACGGAAGTCTATACCACCACAACACTGCGCTTCTTTTCAGCAGAACCAGTCTTCCGTGACAATAGGATTTATTCAGCTAATTTCATTCGAGCTTTACTAGGCATAATGCACTGTATAGACAACCATCTCTTGTATTTCCAGATCGCGGACATCTCAGCGCAGTGAGTGAAAGTGCCAGCAACACGATCAATTGATTGTGGTACTTATAAAAGCGCAGCAGAAATATTTTTATGCTGCTATAGTATAGTTGAGTTTGACTGTATTAAAAAAAGTAATTTGTGTTACTGATTATTAAAAGATTAAGAGACCTAGCGTTAAGAATCTGAAGAAGACGATGAGGTGACGCGCATGGGCGCGCATATGACCATCTCGCACCATGGCCCCACGTGCTGGCCCGGTCTTCATAAATCCTTTGTCTGTTCTATCATCTTGTTCTATTCTGTCCTTCCTTCTCCCAACAGAATCGTTCAAAGAGTATGGTGGAGGTGCAGAAGCCATCCTCATCCCCTACATCGAACATTATCCCCGCTATCATCATGCCATCCCGCCTCTTTCTGGCAGTCATCCGCAGCAGCAGACCAAACACCAGCCCATGGTTCCGTGGCCCAGCCCCCACCCAGGCGCTATGACGAGGGGAAGTCGATCGACGATCGGTGATCGACAATCGATGATCGACGATATGTACTAATTTTAGATATCAGATCAGTCAGTGATATAGCAATACTATATTAAGAAGATTTGGGGTATAACCCGTTCAATACACGTACGTAGCTTGCAAGCGTCGCCATTCATGGGTACTGGCGGTTATTTCTATGTTACTGGTTCCTTCGAACCACAACTTCTGCGGTGGGAAACTAACACGGCGAACCGAACGCTCGCGGCGCATAAAATACTGTCATTGCCACGAATGTCGTCACATGCAAAGCTATGCGTATACATTAGAATTTATTGAATAATAACGTGCCACGAAATATTTTTGATCACTTCCAAGTCCTGTATGACTCTTTAGATTGACACGCGTATTGTAATACATCACGCGCATCCATATTTGTACAGACATATCCGTAGAGTTACTCCAGACGTTCATCTTGATCAAGTTTGTTTCTGCGCTGGAGTCCACAGCCATGGGTACACTATATCCCGGCATTCTGAGTTGGCCACATTGCGAATTATCATTGAAGACGCCACGTGGAGCGCGCCCAGCCTGCTTGCCGAGCCGATATTGGCGCCTCCATCGTTGGTGTCTCCATAGATACATTCGCCAACGATATGGCCAGAACGCTCGGAAATATACGGCCCTGGCGGTTGCAGTGCATGAGAAACAAACTTGTGGAACTCCACCGCCGGGGATGTAAACTAGTGCACTCGATCAACTCTGACAACCAGACTCTCTGATGCGGGAGTTCATGAGCTTCGTCACCATGCAGCAGTAAATACTACGCCATGCAGCAGTAAACATTAAAGCCATATCAAATTTGAAAAAAAAAATATATATATATATGTATGCATATATATGTGCTTGAACTTGAAGAGTGCCTCAGTCACATATATACTACACTTCACTCTTACGCGCTTATTAACACTATGTACGAAAATATACCTTTGATTAAAACAGTTTCTCGCTACCACCGCTAGGGGATTCTTTAGGCTTCTGGTTGGCCAAGAGAGCAGGCCAAGCCCACTTTCTGCATCTGGTGCACGCCTGGCTCTGCCCGTGGCTCCCATTGACCAAACTCTCTGTATACACGGCTCTGCTGCAACCAATTGCCGAGATCGTTCCTGCTTGGTAGCCTCAAGCTCAGCCATTCCGCTGATACTACAGCTGTTTTCTAGCAGCCAGAGCCACCATAACCATCATCGAGGCATTACGTAAAATCGCTGCCAGTCAGTCATCGCTTCATGTATCAGGTATTTTGGCCCTATCCAGACAGATTCATCTGCTACAAGCTGCCAGAGCACGACACGTGATCACCCCAACTTGATAATCCGCGTTCAAAGAGTGAAGGATCATGGGCAGTTTTCAGTTTGAGCGTGATACGTTCAGTTCCGCCAGGAGGACGTGTAACGTTGCGAAGAGCGTTTGCGACAAGCTTGTACATACAATTTCGTTGATACGCAGTCGACTGTAGTCAAGAGCCAAGAAGAACGCGCTATTAATTGTCTCTAGTGGCTCACCAATGGTAAGCGAAATCCATGGCAACATGGCGGCCCCCGGCGATAGCGTCGAAGTGGCCGATCTTGGGACCATCCCGCTGGCTCACGCGACTTCTGTCCAGCTTCAATCATGGCAGCCTTGGAAAAACCTGCTTCCGTAGTTCCCACCGCTCCCCAAAACGAAAAACCAAGGTCCTGTATCCAAACGTAAACCAGATGCTCCTCGCCGACGGGCGCAAGCAAGCACGTGACCCTTCCTTCCTTTCTCGGCTTCTGATTGGTCTACCGAATCGCAACGCTCTGAAAAGTTGAGCCATGGTCTCTACTCCCTTGCGTCGCGCTGCGGGGCGTTGCGCGACGGCGCGCTTCGAAGGCAACCGCTTCCTGCCGCAAGGACGCCGTTCCGCGCTCAAACGCGTTCAAACGCGAATGTGCGTACGGGTCTTTGTGAAAGAAATACGATCTTACACGTTTGTCGACAACTTAACATCCTCTTCATCCTCCGTTAAAGATGTAAAATTTCCGGAGGTTTTAAACTTCCTGAAAAAATAAAACGACGAACTAAACAGATTTTCCCCCGGAAATTTGGGAAACATTTAAAAATTGCATTAGTATTAGGAGTATTCCTGCAATCATGTGGGAAAAATACCGACGGAGGCCAAGCAGCAATTTTTTTTCTCTTTTGACAGTTTTTGCAGTGTAAAAATATATTGCGTTCGTCTTTTTTTCTTTCTTTATAGATCTTTTTTTTTAATTTAGCGAATTCTTGACTTAGATGGCCTGCGCTTCGAAACGTACGTATCCCCTAGAATACACTGCAGTTACCAAAGCAGCCGTCCGGCGCGTCGAACGACGGGGGGGGGGGGGGGGTACTGCACGTACAAGCAGCGTCTATGAAGTTTAGGCAAAGGTGCAGGCGAGCTGGTTGAATATAGACGTTGGTTTCGACGTAATATTTTTACCAGGGTGTCGAACCGAACCCGAACTCGGAAACCGTAGCAAAGCCGTTATCATTTGACCGAACCGGAACAAAACAGTAACCGAAATTAAACATTTAATATTAAACCCGAACCGGAACGGATCCGTAATTCATGTGGCGGTTACCGGTTCACCGGAAAACGATTCGGCGTAATTAAATGTGAGCCACGATATTTTTCGGGTGGCGGCGCCGAGTCGATTAAATATTCGCAACGGCGGCGTCAGCGGCGCAGCTTTTACTAAGGGTGTTTCCACGTCAGATCGGGCAATGATGGTACAGGTCATGTTTTATATATCATATATATATATATATATATATATATATATATATATATATATATATATATATATATATATATATATATATATGTAAAAAGTATATGTTAAAGCCGCGTTCTTGGGAGCAGCACTCAGCTAATGCGAACGCCGTGGGATGGAGGTTGCCAAGGTTTCACTATGGTACTTTGCACAGCCGTTAACTTTACACCGAAGCATGCAAGTAGTAGGTTATAGTGTTTTCAATTTATTTTTGAAACGTTTACGACATGTGTAAAAAAATATTTTAAATTACAATAACATAGTTTGTTTTTTTGTTGTTGTTCTTTTTTTGCAAAGAGTATAAGGAAACACGTCAAATAAGCACATTTTAGAGACACATTCTCATTATTATTAACCAACGAACTACTTCATATAAGACGACGCAAAATATACCAAAATGATAATCTTTGAATGCATTTTACGAACATATAAACATATAAGAAAAATATGCTTAGCCTTTATTGTAAATCGGTTATTCATGAAGAAACGCGGGTAATTTTTTTTTAAATGCGGCGAAATCGCACGAACATTCCTTAACCATTTACAGTGACGAACTAACTTGAGACGGCAAAACACTGAGTAATATATGACCTCCTAAAGGGATACCTCAACGAAATTTGAAATATACCCGTCGTGTTCAGAAATAGGCTGAATATGATCCACAATATCCGTAAATGACAATCACACGTTTGTATTTTGAGCCTGATGGCTGTATTTTTCGTTATAAACGGCCCACTCTGGCAAACACTCGGAGAGCAGCCAGCGGAGAGCACGTCACATCCGCCGCAATCGTGACGTAGTTTGTCTCGGGACCTTACGTCCGGACGCAGCGGACGCTGCGAGCTATCCCAGCCAATCCCGCTCTGTGGACGTAGCCCGTGATACGCTTTCCGCGCGTCGCTGTGCCCCCTCTCCAAGGTCACGTGACATTCACACGGCCTTGGATAGGCCCCGATGGCTCGTAGCATCCGCTGAAAGCAGCCGAAGCACACCAGCGATCGGGCCACCGCAAGTAACCCCAAAGCTGTCTTTGTACGAATTTTGAGTGACGGGTTGATCTTCTATAATCTTGTAGAGGGACAATAGCGACTTCTGGGACACACAAAAGAGAGTCTCGGGGAGGGAGAGTTCTCTCTCTTCTCTCGTCGTGGCCGGAGGAGAGACAGTTACCGTCACTACCTGTCAAGGTTCCTAGACGGGCATTACAAACGAGGCGTTAGCGACATCCACCAGGTGCTCTTTGCTAATCGTTTAATTCGTTTTAAAATTCCTTTCCGTGTCTTCTGGAGCGCGGCCGACTCCGCCGTCGGCGTAACCGCGCGTTGCATTATGGGACGTTTCCCATAATAACGTCACACGCGACGTCACGTGTGACGTCACGAGGGTCATGAGTGAAGTCACTCGCGACGTCACCGACCGTTGCATTATGGGTAAATTTCCCCGCTAAATTTACCAGAAAATTTTCCCGCTAAATTTAACGGAAACAATTACCCCTAGATCTAGTGGAGAAAATTCCCTGCTAAATTTAGTGGAAACAATTCCCCACTAATTTAGCAGAAAACATTGCCCGCAAAATTTAGCGGAAAATTCCCCGCTAAATTTAGCGGCGAATTTCTCCCGCTAAGTTTAGCGAAAAAAATGATCCACGATATTTAGCGGAATAATTTCCCGGCTAAATTTAGCAGAAAATTTTTTCACTAAATTTAGCGGAAAAAATTCCCGCTAGATTTTGGGGGAAAATCTCCCCACTAAATTAAGTGGAAAACATTTCCGCTAATTTTAGCGGAAAAAATTTCCCGCTAAGTTTGACGGGGAAAAATTCCCCGCTAAATTGAGCGGAAAATTTTGCCCGCTACATTTAGCAGAAAATTTGCCCGCTAAATTTAGTGGAAAAGATTTCTACAAGATTTAAAAAAAATTCCCCGCAAAATTTAGTGGAGAAAAATTACCTCGCTAAATTTAGCGGCAAATTTCTCCCGCTAAATTTAGCGAAAAAAAAATTCCCCTAAGGTTGGGGGAAAATTTACCCATTAAGTTTAGAGGGAAAAAATTTCGTGTCTTTCATTCCATTTCATTTATTTGTACCTCGCAATTTCAACAGTATACAAAGAAAACAGAACAGTGAAAATATGAGCAAACATAGTGCAAAAAATACAATATAATGAATACACGTGGAAAGCAAACATATCAATTTACGCAGTATTGAGCACACGCATTTTTAAATTCTTCGACATTTACTAAAAACACAGTGTTAGCTGGAAGTTTGTTCCAGTCGGAAATCGCCAACTGTAAGGGTGATGTCTGGAAAAGTTTTTGTATGTGATGTTTGTAATAGTATCTTATGCTGATGATCAAATCGAGGAAAAATACGGTGTGGCGGCTTTAAAAGTTCAAGCTTGAGGAGTGGGTTATTATAATATATGTTAGGGATGAAGGTTAGCCTAGAAAGTTTTCTTCTGGTAGAGAGGAGTGGCAAGTCTGCTTTTTCTTTCAGCTGAGATGCGCTTGTGTGTCGAAAATAATCTTTGTAAATAAATCTGCTTGCCCTGTTTTGCATTGACTGTTTTTTTCTTAATTAGGTAGTCCTGAGAAGATTTCCCGCTAAATATAGCGGGAAATATTTTTTTCCGCTAAATTTAGCAAAATAAATTTCCTTGCTAAATTTAGCAGGTAATTTTCCCGCTAAATTTATCGGAAAAATTCCAGCTCGATTTAGCAGAAAAAAATTTCCCGCTAAATGTTAGTGGAAAAAATTCCCCGCTAAATTTAGCGGCGAAATTTAGCGGCGAAATTTAGCGGCGAAAATAAGTAGAAAAATTGAAAGCCGTTTACAACTTCCCTCCCCTCCTCAAGAGCTGCGCTCTTGAGGAGGAGGGAAGGTAGTCGGGGATCACGTGACCGCGGGGGGGGGGGGGGGGGGGCTTGCGGTTACGCCGACGCCGACGGCGACGCCGCTCAAGCCGGAAACAAACGCCAAAGAGCTGCGCTCTAAAATATATTTCTACGTGCATGCTTCGGTGTGAAATTGGCGGCTGTGCAAAGTATTGTAGCGAAACCTTGACAATCTCCACGCCTGGAGCTTCGCAATTTTAGTTCCTACTATGGGTGTGCGAATATTCGCCATTTTCGAATAACGAATCGAATATTACCCTATTCGATTTGTTAATCGAATCAAATAATAATTTTCAAAAGATGCGAATATTTTTCGAATAATTTCCGAATAGTCGTTACGGTGTCGCGCCGCGAGGTTCCCTTCCCAGGTGTCCCACAACGCGCTGGCACGCCTGCACTACGAGCCCGCAAGATAGAAATACGTAAACTCTTAACCCAGACAATGACTGTCAGCATCGGCAACAGCAGTTTCTCTCTATACGTACGTTGCTGTTGCCTCCATTAGGGGCCACTGTGCTAAGTATAACCCCATGGGTATAACCCGCATGTAAGCGATTTGCCGAGAGACGAGACAGGTGACGTCGACCCGCTTCGCTGTCGCTCGGTCAGTCGCGCGATGAGGCAAGCCGCATGAAAGTGGCGTGAGCAAGCGACCAGGGCGATGAGGACGTTTTATAGAAATCCAAACACCGAGCGACGTGACGAGCTACAGTGAGAAATCGTCGTTCGATAATGACTCTCGTCGCTGTCGCTCGTCTCGTCGCTCGCTGAATCGCTTACATGCGGTTCAGTCTTTAGGGGCCGCTTTCGCACGAGATGCTTGTGCACGCTTTCGAAAAGCTTGTCGTGGAGACGTTTCAGAATCGTTGCAACGATACCGCCGTTGTCTATGAGCGAAGTAGAAGTGGTTGAAGCGGGAAGTTGTTCGAAGAGAAAGCGCAGTAGAGTGTGGAAGGTTTTCGGCTGCTCCCATGCAACCAATAGACCATTTGCTGTCTTACCCAAGCATCAAGGAGAATGCAGGGATTGGTGTTCCACGCGCCACACGCGCACGCCTTTCATGTATAAATGATTCGAAGTAAATAGCAAAAGAAAGCATTGACGAACGCGCATGCAAGATGCCATTTGTTTTAGGTTTTTGCTTTGGAAAAGTTACTACTGCTGAGGCCAGCACGTGCGGCGCGTGGAACACCAATCCCTGCATTCTCCTTGATGCTTGGGTAAGACAGCAATAGGTCTATTGAAGAAGCCACAACAGCTGCTTGTGTCGAGTTTTTCCGAACACTTTCTATGGTTGTTCCACTTGTTCAGTGTGAGAAGATGTTGCTTTTGAGGGCGCAAGTGGAACAAGACAATACGTATTCCCAGAATCTTCTCAGATCAGTGAAAATCAAGGTCCATCATGCCATTGGCACCTTCCTTGATCCCCGATTCAAGGATATCTGCTACAACGAGGAACAAAAGGAGAATGTAAAGTTCCTACCTAGTACAATGCTTCAGGATGTAGCAGGCTCAAGCGAGCTGTGATTTTATGTTCAGCATCCGCGTGAACCACGATATTATGTTTAGTATTCTAATAGTGTAGTAGTTTTGTCTTTATTTAATTATATATTGTTGAACTCTAGTCATAATGGTATAGCCGAATTTTACAATAATTTTAAGAAACATTTTGGAACAATAAAAATAATTTTATAATCTCTTTACTCTTCTTTAGTAGCAGTCTACCTACTATTCGGAAACTATTCGAAAATTATTCGATTCGTATTCGTATTCGATTCGGTGCCACAATTATTCGATTCGTATTCGATTCGATTTCAAAAATCACTATTCGCACACCCTAGTTCCTACCAATGCGGAGAGCAAGTCGTCTGCTTCTTGCGCACGAGGTGCTGTGACGTCAGAACGACGCCGAGCTCTGATTGGCTCTGATTGAAAAAAAATAGTGGGTAAATCTTAATGCTAGATGCTTTAAGGTCTACCCACTATTTTTTTTAATCGGCCAATAAAAGCTCGGCGTCGTTCTGACGTCACAGCACCTCGTGCACAAGAAGCAGACGACTTGCTCTCCGAATAACATGGATTCAACATTTTTTTTACATAAATACAAAAAAATATGACCTGGAACATTATTGTACGATCTGACGTGGAAACACCCCTAAGAAAAAGGCGGTGACGTGGAGACATCCCAATATTGATGAAGCATAAGTATACTTCACGTCCATGTGCAGCACAACTCGACGTCGGCGCGTCGGCGCGGAGGCGTACGTTTCGGTGCTCCATTTCAACTTACGATGGACCGCAAAGGACGGTACGAGCCACCGGAGCCAATCCGTGGTCCGGAATGTGTCACGTGCCCTTCCGGTTGGGTGGAGTGACGCAGGGATCACGGAGTCATGTGACCAACTCCGAGCTACGAACTGGCTCTCGTAGTGTGCGTCGTCGCACATCGTAGGATGAAATGGAGTGTGTCTGACTATGCCGAGAGGCTAAAGAGCTATTCTTTGCCCGCGTGTGTGCGTGTTTTTGCCGCCAAATATTATTTCTTGAGGTAAGAGGAAGCAAACATAAATCAAAACTTGAAGAAAATTCGACGGCCGTCGGTGTGTCTTTTTGTCCGGTGTCAAAAACTGGTAGCGCCAAGAGGCGAAGCCGCGACGAACGCGACACTGCGGCACCGGTCATCGGGACGCGAATCTTTTTCTCGGGGCAAATTCGGTGGCCAGTTTTTTTGTTTTGTATTTAACTGCAGATGACGCAGTGTTTAGCACGCCTTTTTTAGAGAGCTGCTAACGTTTTACAGCGAAGCTGTTTATGGCTAGGGTTGCGGGGATTTTTCGTTTGCGTGACCAAAAACTCTACGCTCGCTCCGCCGCACGCGCACGTTTTCCCCGTATAATAGATTCAGTAAAATACCAAAATAAAACGTTGACGAACGCGCGTGCAAGATGCCATTTGTTTCCGGATTTTGCTTTAGAACAGTTACTACTGCAGACGCCGGCACGTGCGGCGCGTGGAACACCATTCCATGCGTTCTCCTTGATGCTTGGGTAATTTAGGAATAGGTCTATTTCACTTCTTTTCTCTCGTCGTGATGGGAGGCTGTAGTATTTTTAGTTTTTCACTACTTCTGTACACAGTACCTAGATGGCGCCACTGTTCACACCATTGCGCCCGTGTTTTCAGGGTTGCGTCCCCGTGGCGCTTCAACCCCACGTTGTTGACCGTTGAATAAAGAGTTACGCTTCAGCCACCTCGGACGCCACCGCCTCGGACGCCTCCTTCTTCTCCGGGGCTCCTCCGCCCCCGGCTTCGCCGGTCACCACTTCGGCATGTAAGGACCTCGTCTCTTCCGCAGGCCCACGCAGGCGCTGCTCTTCTTTATTTTCACGGGTGACCGCATTTTCTTCTACATTTTTGGTGACGAGTATTTACTACAGAGGCCGCGGACTCTCGAACAGCAACGCGCCCACAAAGAGCAACGGCGGGAACGGCACCGATAATGCCAGCGGCGGCGGCGGGCGGCAAACACCACCGATGAAGATCGTGCACAAAAACACCAAGCGCATGCGGCAAACCAGACAAGACGACAACCGTCGCGGGGTGGAGAACGCATAAAAAAATGCTGCGTCACGTCTGTGTCGTGTGGTAAACGGCTTGCTGGTCATCCACCTTCACAGAGTGGAACGGCTCATGTTTTTGTTGTTTGGCGCAGAAAATACACGAGCGATCACGGTGTAAGGTAGGTGAAGACCGACCTAAGGAATTGTCTTCTGCCGGGCAGAGAACCGGCTCCCAGATTTCTTCTCTTTACTCCCTCTTGCACTCTTCCTTCGTCCCCTCCCCACGGGAGCGGGTCTCTGAGCTACTCCCCGCAGAAAAAAGGAGGGTCTCCCTCTTTTTCGAATGGATAGGAGGGATCGAGGGAAAGCATGGCCTCCGAGATCCCGAAGCGCGCGCTTCGGGACCTCAGAGGCCACGGGGAGAGTTTCTTCCTTTCTGGCTGGCGCACTTGGTGGAACCGGTAACCGAACCGATATTTCAATAGTGTTAATGAACCCGAACCGAACCGAAATAACAACCGGTTCAACAGTCTGATTTTTACATGTATAGCCATACTGCCACATAATTAGCCATACTGAGCAGCGGAACGATGCTCATTCGGGGTGGTTTGACGTTTAGGTAGGGTGACCATATTCCTCAAGGTAGAAAACGGGACATCCCAGCCAGGGGAAGGGGAGGGGTTGAGGGGGTACTAAAGATATGAGATTGGTAGAAAAAATTTAATGAAAGAACTGCTCTTATTTCAAAACGTTACCATATTGCACTAATGCCCCAGGGCCTAGGGAACAGTCACACTCACAGTTCAGTTGCATGCACTCATTTGGAAGGTCCTGCTTCGGGTCCTTCGTTGATGTGGGCGTATTTTGCCGACGACTGAAGTTTTCTAAGCAGGACTTTATCCTGCAAGACTCGGCTGTAAAAGTCTGCGCACTTATATGAGAAGTTCAACCACGCATGAGTGCTATATCCGGTAACTCAAAAAAATATTTCTACACTCGCGTCTTCGCGAGAGAAAAAGTGTTTGTGGGCAAGAACAGTTCTAAATATTACTCTCTGGGTAAATATTTTAAAGTACCTATGGTTATTTTTGTAAAATATACTTGTAACGAGTAGGCATAGTTTCGGTTTGCTTCAACTCGCTTGGTGCCAATTTCGAAACTATGCGCTCCTGCGAAAACGGGACATGATTCTTTATTGGGACAAAAAGACAGGACGGCAGAAGCGGACCTCAAAAACGGGACTGTCCCGGCCAAAACGGGACGTCTGGTCACCCTACGTTTAGGGCAATGCAAAGAGTGCAACGACGGAAGGAGGTGGCAGACAACCACACGCGCTTGTTTCCTCCCTTGCCCTGTCGGCGCAGCTTTTTTTTTTTAGAGCGCAGAGGCGCTTGTTTTGGGGTTGAGTGGCGTCGGCGTCAATGTAACCGCGCGCGTTGCATTATGGGATGTTTCCCCGCTAAAATTAGAGGGAAATTTTCCTTAAATTTAGCGGGAATATTTTCACTAAAGTTAGCGGGAAATTTTTCCGCTAAATTTAGCGGGGAAATTTTTCTGCTAAATTTAGTGGGAAAATTTCCCCGTTCTTCTAACGCGTTAAGTTTCCCCGCTAAATTTAGCAGGCAAAATGACGTCACATGACTGATGTCACGTCACCCATGAACAAATTCAGTGGGAGAAGAGGACGAGGAAGGAAGAGGAGGGGAGAGGAAGAGTAGGAGGAGGAAGCAGAAAGTAGGAGGATGAGGAAGGGTGGAGCAGGAGATGAGGAGGAGAGAGGGGGCGTACCCTCCCCTCCTCCTCCTCAAGAGCTGCACTCTAGTTTCGAATTAGAGATTTGTAAACGTCTCATCTTTTATTTTTGTTAGGCGATCCATTATAGTGTCAGAAGACTACCCAGTTAATATTTTTCTACAGCATTTAACGCAAAAAAAAAAGAAGAAAAACACAACTGGTTGAAACCGAAACCAGACTGCGCAGGAAGAGAAATATAGAGGAGCTGGTCGAAAATCACGTGAGAGATAATACTTTGTGTTATCTTCCACGTGCAAGGCACTCATTTGTTTCTGATGTCTACTTTTTACTTTCAAACAATCCCTGCTGCAGATGCCAACGCGTGTATTTACGTTCCAAGCTGTCCTTGATGCTTGGGCAAAAAATTTATTAATGGGCGATGACGGAATGCAGTGCACATCAAGTGTGCGCGGGCCCCCGCCTTTTCATAGAGTCTGCACGCCTGGAGTGTCCATCACGAGTGCAATGTACTACATACATACTCATTCTCCTCGTAAGCAGTCATCAATAGCAGCCTCATGCATAACGCACACGAGACGTGCGAGAAACGTCGGTTTCATAGGTAACAAAATCATTACTAGTCTTC
>JAZHYW010069744.1:0-25259 GCA_037355805.1 Ixodes ricinus
CTGTTGTAGGTTACCGTTGGCGCCTCATTTTTGCAGCTGATTGGGTTTTCTCCCGCAGGATCCAGAAACGGATTACCTTCGCCCGCCATGTTTGACTCCACACACGTCTGTGGCGCCGCCAGCTCGCCTGTGAATTCTACGTGATACGCGCAAAGAGAAAAATTGGTTCGCGAGAGAACAGTTTCGGTTTCATATTTCGACTTCTCGAAATCACAATATGCAAAAAAGCCCCCGCCCCCCCCCCCCCCCCCCCCAAAAAAAAAAAAAAAGAAAAAAGACTTGTAATTATAAACAAGCACGCAATACCCCTTCCCAAGTTTTGTCCAGAGGCTCAGCTGGCGCTAGTGTCTACGGGACTTCCGGTTGCAAATTGAAGCAGACAGCATGCAGTCTACATTTCCAGCCTCCCTGTGTATTCCTATGGGAAAACGCGCGTGAATTTTGTCTCTTCGCCGGAAAATAACACGAATAACTTTTGTCATTTCGGTTGTACCGGATAGTATGTACCTTTATTGGTATTGTGAAAGTGTAATTGCTTTAGTTACAGCATTTTTCTTTATCACTGAACGATGTTAAACTTCGCTCTATTTCAGCCCCAAACCTCTGTTTCAAGGAAGGTATGTGAAAACGAGCGACGATTCTAAGCAAACTAACGATCGAAAGGAATGTAGAGTGTGTTCAAGGTTTGCTAGCATTTCGGTGGTGCTTATATATTGCTAATATGCCCGTCCTGTCATTGTATGAAAATGACTCCGTCGTGCATCTTTACGATCGGTTAAAGAAACATTCGAACGCAAAAATAAAGCACGTGAGCTACGAAAGGTGTTTCGTTTAATTATTTCCTATGTCGGGCAGTTTTTATCGGGCACCTGCTCTCTGGCTCCCCCATTTGCAAAGATTTGGAGCGTGCGGGTGATGATTTGAACCCAGAACAAGCATCTTCGCACATATTCATGAGCAGAAAGAATGAAGCAGTACTTATTTATTGCAAATCTGACTATATTACGTGGCTTTCAATTTATTTTGATCGTCTGCGTGCACAAGGAGTTACTTATCCAGTGTTACTGCGTAGTTCTTGCCGTCTCTCTTGGTTTTCCACATGTCCTTCGTTCGTTTGGCACGTATATCCCCCATGTTGGAAAGCGTCGACGCCGTGTTCGCGCTAACAGTGTCCGACAGTGCACAAAAATACACGTACGAAGCCGTTTTAGCACCGTTTTTAATGCGATGAATTTGGAAGAAAAACGCCGTAACTGACCAATTATTTCGTCTGCGTGACTGAGAAATGTTCCAAGGTGCCTGGTACGTACAAATTATTCGCGATATTTGCTCTTATAATCGAGCGCAGAGAGAAAATGCACTCGCTTTTTCCCATAGAAATGCATTACCGGAAGTCAATTTCTGACTGCTTGCTGTCTGCTTCAAAATGCAACAGCACACTAGCGCCAGCTGAGCCTCTAGCGTTTATTGTAATAACTCTATGGTCCGTCCGTGCATTTCCTGCTAATTTTAGCGAGGAAAATCAGTTTCCCACTAGCGAAAAATTTGATATCACATGACGTGGCTTTACGGGACCTACAGACACATTTAGTTTTCCCGTTAAAGTTGACGAGTTTCCCCTAAATTTGGCGGGAAGAGTGATGTCACGTAACCTGTATACACCTTTCCAAGCAACACTCGACCCCAGGGGCAGCAAACCGCTTTCGAGCCCAGTCACTGGGTTTGAGGCTAGACTCTCACCGGCGTCCCTGCTCCGAGAGGACTGTGATTTCGATAGGCGCAGCCTGCGTAGGCGCAGTTTCAAACAATGCTGGCGGCTAAATTCTCGTCTTTTCCCGCTGTATTTTGTGTTTCATGGTGCACGTATTTTCCCGAGGTCATCGAGAAAGCATTGTACCACATTTGAAAGAAGAAAAAAAAAGCAATAAAAACCTATAAACTATTTTTGTTGGGTACGCACGCGACAGAACGAATGCGACTTGAATGTATAGTTCTAGTTTCTGTACGTGTTTTTTACGATCGGCTCCGCGCGATTCGCCGCATGACAAACGACAAAGCGCTTAGCTGTCAAAAATAAATTACAACAGAAGAGAGCCGAAAGGCATGCATTTTTCACGCTCATAAATAACGTGTTTACCGTTGGACAGGACACGGACATACAATTTAGAAAGTGTTAACATTCGAACAATATATTGTACGTACCACACGATGCAGCGTTATCCAAAAATAATTTATTTGAGAAAGATCTCAAATAACACAGTCACAGTCGACGACAGTCGCATCTTGACGATCGGACGGAATCCAAGATGACTTCGTTTTGGGGCACGTTTCGTGGAGAGCTTCCTTTTTTCACAGCATCACCAAGTCAAAGGAACGAACGCGACCGACCCGTTTCCCACCCCAACCCGGACAACTACTTTTGGAGATGACTGGGGATTCTACGCGGATTATCTCTGGGAGGGGGAGAACAATGTTCGCAAAATCGCATCGAGGGTCGTTCGACGTCCTTCACCTCCTTCGTTTCCCGTGAATGTCAAGCAGAAAAGCTTGAATGGCAGGCACTTACCAGCCTTATTTCTCACAATGGAAGATAACACAGAAAGGGTACGCAGCACGCATAAAAAAAAATTAAGTGGAAACTTTCAAGAGGGGCGAGAAAACGTCGAATGCAAAACCGCAAAAACACAGGTAGAGAACCGCGCTGAGCGGGTCTTCACAGTCCCAGAGAGTGGCAGAAACTTTCTAGCTGATAGAGGGCGCGAGAGTCGCACTAGCCGCATCAGCATCAGCAACATGGCGGCGGCCTAGGAGCGTTTTTTGGAAAGGTGTATACCAAATCAGTTTTCGCGCTAAATTTGGCGGGAAAATTGATCTCACGTGACCTGTGAACAAATTCAGTTTCCCCGTTAAAATTGGCGCGAAAATTTATGTCACTGGACCTATACACCAATTGAGTTTCCCGCTAAATTTGGCAGAAAATCGATGTCACGTGATATATACTAATTCAGTTTTTTGGGGGAAAATCGATGTCACGTGACTTGACACCAATTCAGTTGCTCTGCTAAATTTGGAGGGGAAATTGATGTAACGTAACCCGACGTTTTTTTAGTGGTAAAATTAAAAGTTCTAAGTCCTATAATGCATTTCACGCTTAATATCCTATTAAGCATTTCACGCTTAAAGGGGCCCTGCAATCATATTTAAGCGTCAACCTTTTTGCTTTTTCCACGTCTCTTGGGGTTCGGGCAAGCCGGCGGGCACGGAGAGAGTAACTAAATATCAGTGCGTCATTGTTTAGCCGGACGACGCGGAAACCTCCTCCACCGACGAGGGCGACCCGCGGTACCGAAAGCGCGCAAAATGTGACGTATTTGGTCCTGGGCTTACTACTGGTCAGAGCCGTTAAAAGCTTCTTTTTGGTCAAAATACAAGTGGCGCGAACCATTTCAATTATTTATAGAAGTAGTTTTTGTACAGTATTGTAGATCAGAAAAGAAACGAATGCAGTTTATAAAGTACGGAAACAAGAAATGACCCGTCGACATACCCGCCACCAAGCGGTGGAAAAGGCGGCGCATAAGAGAAAGGAGTAGTGGGATCAGGCGCCGACACGGAAAGGTCCCGGATGTACGCGGCGGCGCTGCGGTCGTATGAACAGGAGGATCCGACCGGCTCCGAGCGTTCCGAGGCCTTCGGCGAGAAGCTTTGTCTTGCGGTTTGGCCGTTTAGCGGTATGGCAGCGCGAAGTTCTGAACGGATCGTTACCCCGTGTTTGCTGTCGTTTGTGACCAATGAAGTGTCATGCCGAATTAGTGTTTAATCGCGCAGCAAATGCAATGAAAGCCGCTCTGGCTGCCCGCTGCATACAGCTACAGTGGCTTAAAGGCGGTAGTGTAACGAAAGAAACCGGAGAAGCGGCACAGCGTTGGAAGACGGCCGCGGCGGCGCTGGCGCTTGCAGCACCGTCGTTTTGGCTATGGCTCCGGCTTGGCCGCTTGGCCAGCTTGGCTCCGGCCAGCTCCGGCCGATTCGCAGCAGGCGACTTCACTGTCGTCTGCTAGCTTCACATTTTGCTTCACCTATGAACACAAATCATGTCGTGGGAAGTTCACTAGAAACAAATAATTGTTTGTGAGGTATTTATATTAGTTATGAAGTGTGTTAGGGTGCCTCTATCTGCCGGCCGGTGGAGGCACCCGAACGGTGCTGCGGATCGAAGCGCCACCTACACCGTCTTCCAAGGAGCGGCCGTTCCCGATGCAAGGTGGAGGCTACGCGGTAACTACACTACCCCTTTAAGCCACTGTAATACAGCCTATCCAGAACATGCTTTAATGGCGCCCTCTCGCGCTGTCGACACGGAGTGCGGCAGCCGTGAACGCTTGCGATGAGACACTACCCTCCTCTAGTTCACGGCCACTCAAGCAACCAAGGACGTCATGAGGGAGGTTATTTTTTTGCTTGTTTTTGTAATTCTAATTTGCCTATAACTTTTAAAATAAAGCGAATTTCGAGAAAAGAAAAGTTTCCCTAGGTTACTACGTTCAGTGCGCTCAGTTTCGGTGCAAATTAAAAACCAGTAAAAAAGTCCTTGCAGGGCCCCTTTAATAGGATAGGATTTTCAAAATAACAAATCGCCGCCAATCTTCTTTTTCACATTTTTTTTTAATTACGTTTTATGGCCATTGCGGTAGTCACGCACCGTTCATGATCGTTTGCCCAAGCATCGTTTCTCAGATCTGTGTACTGCCTGCCTACGGCTTCAATAGGTTTTTTCTAGACTAAGTTCAGAGCACCGAACGTTTGAACTGTTATTTTTATATTTAAACCCCTAAAAGAAAAGAAATTTTTTTCTTCCTCTGCTATAAAAACATGCGTGACAAAAAAAAAATTGCGCGGAAAAAAAAATTAGTGCAATATTGATGGCGAGATTTATTTGAAATTCTCAGACTTGTGCCTGTCTCAAATATCCTACTCAAGATACTATATTTCAAATACTTTTAGAAGTATCTTTGTTATCTTGCGAATACTTTTGACCGACGGTATTTGATACTGTATTTTAATTACATTTCTGAGTATCTTCTACTCATTATCTCAAATACGTTTTTGACATTCCGCCATTTTCCGAGTTTTTGAGTATGAAGTGGCGTGGTCGTGGCATGGGGAAACGTGAACATTCTTTCGAGCAACCTAATCCTGTTGCTAGCTCCGATAAGCAACGGTGAGCTCGTGAAAACATCGCTTTTTTGCCGATTGCGAATAATATTTCACCCCAACGTTCATAGAATGAAGGCCTTCCCCTCGCCTTCCCAAAGGCGCCTTTCTAGAGTTTCCCCCAACTATCCACGAACAAAAGGGGTGGTTTTACGGAAGTAAAGATTGCCACACTGAGGCGCAACGCGAAACGGGAAACGACCCACGACAACAATGAAGACTTCAGTGTCAAGAAAATAACAAATAGAAGAAAATGAGAAGGGGACACACACACACAAAAAAAAACATTTTTTTTGTATATTTGACCCTGCTACAGCAAAACGTCGAGGTTTTCTTTTGTTTGTTTGCTTTTTGTCGTCAGCCCGTCACTTATCGAAAAGATCGTCTGCTAATGACGCCCGCTCTCGGCGCCGTATGCTCGTTCGTTGGCGGCAGTTGGCGTCGCGACTGCTTGCTTTATCTTCTCCCGTGCGAATCGGCGCCGTATTGTTTGAAGACCGGTGGCTTCGCTGCGTTTCAATATGAGCTAAGCCTTTTTCTCTCTTTACTTTTTCCTCGGGTAAATTCGCTCTTTGCAAATTATACAAAAAAAATGCACCATCTGTGGGCAACACTGCACGAAGTCGTAGCGCGATAGGTTAAGGCAGTGGTTCTCAAATGGGGGTCCGCGAAGGCATTTAGGGGTCCGCGAAGCCCAACCTCATCAGTCAAGCCCGGCAATAAAAGTTGTCTTTTTTCAGATTGAGAAGAAAGGCTGCAATTTTCGGGTGAGTTTTCTCCTCTATATGCCAGTAAGAGAAGCCTACTTCCCACTAGCCCTTATTTATATTTATTTATTAAATCACTATCATAATTAGCCTACACCTTCCCCGTCCTCTTACCGCGATCGGGGTCCTCCACCATCTCCGCCGATCCTCAAGGGGTCCGCGAAAGATCATTGGTTGAAAACCACTGGGTTAAGAAACCGAATTTTGCGGTCGATATAAAGAGCCTGGCCGCTCCTTGGGACACCCAGTATAATTAGGGTTGTTCGTTTTCGGGTTTTATATTTTTGTAAATTCGGGGGTAAAAATCGGGTGCTATTTCTCAAGCTGATAATCGGGGAGAAATCGGGGTTTTTGTGAAAACATTCCGAAATTCGGGTTTTTTCGGGTTAAATTTACAAATGTACTCAGTAATACATTCGTCTTCTTTTTTTTTATTGATCGCAGGGTATTACGAGCTTTTTAAAGCTAACGTCTTAAAATTAGGGATATGTTTCAAGCTGGTAATTGGGGGGACATCAGGGTTTTCCAGCTCCTATTGTCGTCGGTCGCTTCGAGGAAGCACCTCCTATGGAATCCTCCTCTCCCTCAGGTGTCAACAAGAACCCCGGCCGTTCGAGGCACGGTCGTCTTCGATCAGATAATTCGCTATAGAATAAACCTGTTAAGTTGTCCCGATCTGTTTACGGAACTGACCGACTCGGACGTTGCTCGTGAAAGGTAGCCCGCCAGCGAGATGGCCATGCTGCCCGAGAGACCCTGCTGGGCGTCGACACCTAAAAGCGGTCGAAGGGGATTGATAGCGCATTTCACAAGCTGCGTGCAGCAGAGCTGAAGCTACGTGGCGTGCCGAGGCGGTTGCACCTGCACAGCGGAGGGACGTAATGTCCCTCCGAGGCCCCAACGCCTATTGTCGCTTTTCTTCAGCCGGCCTCTATAGAATGTCACGGTGAGTTAGGCGCGCTCGTTGGGCGGTTGGTTGAGAGCCATGTAGGGTCCACAGTGCTGCAGGCAGCTTGTGAAATTAACTATAGGTCACTGTTGTCCCGAGGAAGGGTAGATAGCGTGTGTGCACCGCAAACTCCGTGCGGCGTAAAAATAAATAGGTTGGTTATGTGGTTTTGGAATTCGGGGTAAAATCGGGTTTTACCCGAAAACGAACAACCCTAAGTATAATAGAGAGGAACCGTTCTTGCACAGCCGACACGGCACGATGGGCCCTCCGGTACGAACTGAGCATGTGCGAGTCTTCTCCTGTAGCACGTGAACAGTTCGTACCGGAGGGCCCATCGTATTTTATCGGATGTGCAAAAAAGTTAAATTATTTATGCTACGGTTACCTTGCCATCGTTTGACTTACTAGGGCTTTTAGCAAACCGCTGCCGCGTTCCGAGTACCGCGCTACCGGAGCCTTTGAAGGGGCCCTGCACTACCGGCGCCTTTAAAGGGGCCCTAGAAGGACTTTTTTTACTGATTTTTAATTTGCACCGAACCTGAGCGCATTGAACGAAGTAACTTAGTGAAACTTTGCTTCTCTCGAATTTCGCTTTATTAAAAAAGTTATAGGCAAATTAAAAATTACAAAAACAAACAAAAATGAAAGCCGTTTACAACTACCTGTAACACCGAATTAGAGCGCAGCTCTTGAGAAGGAGGGGAAGGCACGGGGAGGGTCACGTGACCTCGGGGGGGGTCACGTGACCTTGGGGGTCACGTGATCTCGGGGGGGGGTCACAGGACCTGAAAGGCCACGTGGCCCGGGGTCACGTGACCTGGGGGTGACGTGACCTCGGGGGTCACGGGGGATGTCACGTGGCCTGGGGGTCACGTGACTTCGGGGGTTGCAAGCAACTGAAATTGCATGCAACTCAGGTTCCATGCAACCTGAGTTGCTGGGGGTCACGTGACCAGGTGTCACGTGACCTCAGGGGTCACGTGACATCGGGGAGGTCACGTGCCTGGGGGTCACGTGACTTCGGGGGTTGCAAGCAACTCAGGTTGCATGCAACTTGAGTTGCATGCAACGCGCGGTTACGCCGACGGCGACGGCGACGCCGCTCAAGCCGGAAACGGGCGCCTAAGAGCTGCGCTCTAAAATAACCTTCATGACGTCCTTGGTCGCTTGAGTGGCCGTGAACCAGAGGAGGGGTATTGAGCTCAGCGAGCGCTCACGGCTGCCGCACTCCGTGTCGACGGCTCGAGATGGCGCCACTAAAGCATGTTCTGGATAGGCTGTATGCAGCGGACAGCGAGAGCGGCTCTCATTGCATTTGCTGCGCGATTAAACACTAATTCGGCATGACACTTCATTGGCCACAAACGACAGCAAACACGGGGTAAAGATCAGTTTAGAACGGGAGCCACTTCGCGCTGCCATACCGCCAAACGACCAAACCGCAAGACAAAGCTACCCGCCGAAGGCCTTGGGAACGCTCGGAACCGGTCGGCTCCTCCAGTTCATACGACCGGAGCGCCGCCGCGTACATCCGGGGCCTTTCTACACTCGCCGCCCGTCGGTGCCTGATCCCACTACCCCTTTCTAGTGTGCGCCGCCTTTTTCACCTCTTGCTGGCCAGGGTGCGGA
This sequence comes from Ixodes ricinus, assembly GCA_037355805.1. NCBI lineage: Eukaryota > Metazoa > Arthropoda > Arachnida > Ixodida > Ixodidae > Ixodes > Ixodes ricinus. The sequence goes on from JAZHYW010069744.1 coordinate 8,563, forward strand.
TTTATGGGTCAGGCCTGGGGGGGGGGGGCGGTAGGCTTTCGGTGGCGGGAGGGGGGGGGGGAGTCTGTTGAGATATGACACGGTCCAAACGTTGCCCAGGTCTATTTTGTTGACCAAATATTTGCTATGTCGCTAAAAACTAAACTTCTGGATGATGTATATCAATGATTTTATTTTAAAAAAGCTGACTTTGAAGAGCTCAGGGGGCGGTCGCCCCCCCTGCCCCCCCCCCCCTAAATCCGCCCCTGTTGCTGGCGCGTATGTCGATGGGTCATTTCTTGTTTCCATACTTTCTAAACTGCATTGGTTTCTTTTCTAATCTAAAATACTGAACAAAAACTACTTTTATATATCGGTTCGCGCCACTTATATTTTGTACGTCGACCAAAAAGAAGCTTTTAGCGGCTTTGACCAGTAGTAAGCCCAGGACCAAAGGCGTCACGTATCGCGCGCTTTCGGCACCGCGAATCGCCCCCGTAGTTGGAGGAGGTTTCCGATTCGTCCAGTTAAAATATGACGCACTGATATCTAGTTGCTCTCTCCGTGCCCGCTGGCTTGCCCGAACCCCAAGAGACGTGGAAACCGCAAAAACGGTAGACGCTTAAACATGATTGCAGGGCCCCTTTAAAGCGCGCGCCCGGGTGATACTGTGGCCACGGGGCATGCGCTAAAAAACATGCTTCAAAGGCTCCGGTAGTGCGGTACTCGGAACGCGGCAGTGATTTGCTAAAGGTCCCCACTGTTGTTAGAACACCGGGCAAAGTAAGGGAAGGAGGGAAGAATATTTTTCTCTTGCCCCAGTTTCGGGTTAAAAAGCATCATGGTAAACTTCCACCAGCTCGACTGCACACTATAAAAAATACTTCGTCTCACGTTAGTACGAACTATTGTTAGCCGCGCGTGCTAAAAGCGCGAGCTAATTGCTTTGAATGAAGCCTCGGCGGCTGCACGAGCGCTCGTGCAGCAAGTGCTCCCGTTAAGGCAGTCAAAGCTAGCCGCTCGCGGTAGCACAGCCTTCGTGGTTAGTCCATGCTAAGGTGAGACGAAGTATAAGTTCTTTTTTGAGAGTTGTCACAGTCGAAATACAATACCATAAATCCACATAATCCACTAAAGCGGGACAAAAAGAAATGTAATTTCTACTGCAATTTTTTTTATTTATTTATTTTCTACCGAAAGTAATCAAAAGTAACTACAGCGGTGCCAATTATATGCGAATATCTTTACATATATTCGCGATAAAGTGATAATGTTTGAGCCCATTCTTGTTACACTGCTATTCATGACGGTTGTACGACCAACTGACCAAGATAAACCTAAAAAAAAAAAGCAAAGATTTTGAGCACTCTAGTTGTCCGCGTTGGCAAGACGGCATCTTGAATAGTCCGTCTTTTGTCCCTCTTCAAACCAGGCTGTCGAATTCCGCAAAGCACTCACCTGTGCTGCATTAATACTAACGAGTGAAAGAAAATCGGTCTGCTCCGAATGTGGCGACAAATAGGAAATGCACAAACTGGAGGATTTTGCACGATCGTCTTGGGAGAATGGGCACTCAGACCTTACACACTGCGAAAATTTCTCTGCTTGCTATCTTCTTTTTGTGTTTATTTAGATAGTCTGCATAGAATACGCTGCAGGCGCTGCAAGTCGCTGCCATGGATGAAGACGTTTTGTCAAAACGCAGCTAACTGCCAGCCACTTCGTTTGTTTATGACCGTATCGCTCATCATGTCTTGTTTCGCGATCCCCAGACTCCGCGACCTCCCGAAAGCCCGACAGGAGAGAGAACGAAGGAATGATAATGCGTTATTAGCTTTTCTATGAAGCAACGTACAGAGTAAGAAGCATATGGCAATAGTTCTTCCGAAAAGAAAAGTGCGCCAGGGAAAGTAGGCGGTAATTGCGTGTCCTCTGCGGCCGTCTCTGGTTCCCGTAAAGCCCCTCTTATAGGTTCACGAGGGGGTCACCGCCGGCGTTGCGGGGTTCGCTTTCCTGTCTGAGCCGCCGCCTTTCTGATTTCACGCTGATTAGGTCGGTGCCGTTGGTAATGCGTGCCTATAGCTTTTAGGACTCGCGGCATTTCGCTCTTGATGCCAGCTTTGCCTGCTGACGATAGCAGGGGCGGATGCAGGAATTTCCAGAGGGGGGGTCAGGTGTTGGTCAGCGTACCATATATTTAGGAACCCCTCCCCCTCTCCTTCTTTTTACGCCCTAAATTTTACACCTGCAGAAATCAAGAGGGGGGTCAGGACATCCGAACCCCCTCCCTAAATCCCGCCCCTGCGATAGTATATCTATTGAGAAAAGTGTCGGTTAGCACCGGTGCCGCCAGTTAGTCAAAGCGATATGCACGTCCCTCTGCAAACTGCGTGCACGTGGAGACAGGGTTACAACGGATGCCCTCCAAACCTTGTGATTCCTAAGGCCCGTTCATACACTTGTAACTAGTAGGTACCGACTGAGACTTAAAAACCGGTCTTGTTTCAGCAGGTCCTACTCAGTTGGAAGTGTGTGAACGGGCCTTAGAATTGATTTCATTGGTTGGTCGTGTGGGCCCTCTAGGCTTAGCGGCTTTAATTTGCTTTCCGATTTGTCACCTCGAAGGGTGCAAGGAGAGAAAACAGCTTCGCATTGGTAGAGATGCCATTTTTTGAGTACACCGAGAACGTGATTATCTACTGTTTTGAAGGGATAAATCTGGGCCTAGTTCTGTCTGCTGTTTCAGGAAGAGCTCGGTGCCACGTACCTAAAGTAAGATAATCAGAGAGTCGGAATTGGACTTGCTCCAAAAGGCCTTCAAATTCTCCTCCCGGAACGCTGCGCCCGTGAGACAGCGTCAATCAGTTCGTGTATTCCCTATTTGCCACATTCCGGAGTTGACGGATTTTCTCGCACTCGTTAGAAATATTGCAATACATGTGAGTGCTCAAGATACCCTCCTGCGAAAGCGGGCAGCTAGTGCGCTCGATATACTTACTCATTAATATTTATTTTCTTTTTAAATTTTATATTCTTCATAATACTCGAATAAGTAATCACAATTTTTTTTTAATCCCAACGGACCTTTTAGTGAGAGTCTGCCAATGAAGTTACACGTTTACCTTGATCAGTTCGGACCTACAACCGTCATGCATAGCAAGCAGCCAAACAAGGATGGCGGCTCAAGCACTGCCACTTCAGTGCGAATACAGATATCAATATTTGCATATAATTCGCACCACTGTTCTTACTTTTCTAACCCTTTCTGTACAAACATGGTAGTAGTCAAGATTACAAGTGGGAAAAAATCGACTAAAGCTACTAGAATTTTTATCTTTAAGGGAAAAACAGGCTTATTGGGTAAATGAATACAAAGGGACGAGAAGCGCGGGTATTGTTTTAATTAGTGGGAATACTTGAACTTCAGCCGAAGACCCGAATACAGCCCAAAAAGTATATCTAGTCATAAAATGCACGGAATCAAAAAATAATCTCGTCTTTGGCATTGGCAAAAAATGCCGGCATGGAAGGTAACTTTGTAGGAAACTGTAACTTTGAAGGAAACATAATGATGCAACATGTTTCTGTTTTGTTTTTGTTTTCTTTTTTTAATAAACACAAGAGTACGTAAAATTATCACAATCAATTTTAGGGAAATCGAAGATGAGGTGCCTCCGTCGTACGGATCGTATATTGCTCCAAGAATAAGTTACGACACTGCGTTAACTAAACGTAAAAAAACAAAAAAAAAACACTGGCTGTGTGGCGCAAGGCGCGGCCCGATTGAAATGGTTTAGCACACATCTATCCAGAGCTTTGGACACCCTCGGAGGCTCCCTGTCTACTGTCGGCTTTGGAAACCTGTGGACGCACACGGGTTGCGGTTTCCCATTCTTCCACCCACCACGCCTGCCACGCCGTTCTTGACGCGCAGTCTTCTTTCCATGTCACGCGTAGTTATCTTGCGCATGTAATCGCACGGTGTCGTGGCCCTTGTGTGCGACGACACGAAGCGGCAACGCTAAGGCCCAGCGGACTGACGACGCCGTTTGCAGCAGACCGCGGAATATCCGCGCCGCTGGATTAAACGCGCGTTCGCGGTGAATAAATAAGTTTTTAATGAAATGACTGTGTAGTTTTACGCGCGTCGCGCACGCACGTCCTGCGAGCACACGCTAAGTGAAGTGATCTGCCTGCCCCGGGGTGAAAAAGGGTTTTGGGAATGTTCACCCTGCAGAAAATGCTGAGAGGCTGCAAAGCGAAATGCTGACGCATTTCGTCGAGAATCATCGCAACGGCAGGAGTGATTTTTTCCTTTTTTTACTTCCTTTAGCTTCGTAGTTTCGGTGAACTTCTGATAGTCACTGATTTGCCTCAAAATTGGTTCAGCACGTTAATAAACACATGTAAACTATAAAAAACTAAATTATCAGTCTCATTATATATATATATATATATATATATATATATATATATATATATATATATATATATATATATATATATATATATATATATATATATATATATATATATATATATATATATATATCAGTGTTGGGTAAAGCACATCTAAAGGTACTTCAAGTAAAGTACAAACTAAATCAGACGTGATGTACTCGAAGTAAAGTATTAAGTACACTGGGTGCAACGTACTTGAAGTAAAGTACTATAAATACCATGTACTTTTAAAGTAAAGTGCAAGTATTTTAACACAGTCTTTCATGATGCCCTTTCATTCCCCCATACAGTGAGTTTTAACTGGTATGCAATGCCCAGGGGTAATCAGGGGTGCATGACCTATTTTAAAAAACAGCGTCAAATATTTGATAATGGCAAGTGGCCACAGAGTAGTTAATTTCAGGAATGGAGCCAAATTCAGAAGTCCCTCTTTTGAATATGGCGCCCCTTACACTGGATTATTGCACTCAAGGGAGCTAAATGTACTAGGAGAGAGCATGACGTCAGCCCCGTAGCTTCCCAAGCAATCCTCTCAGAAAAAAACTGTCCACTCTTTAATGAAAAAACAAAACAAAAAAACAGTGAGTGTGCAAGCGCGCTAGTGATAATTAATCATAATGTCACACCTGAGATTGGGGTGCGAAAAAATTAAGGACATTTCAAATAGAAGGAAAACACAAAGATAATGTCCCGAAACATTGCGACGTTCTCCTCTGTTGTCTTTTACTTCAACTTGAAGATTTAATTTTTCCGCACCATAGTCTCAGGTGCTACATCATGACTAATTTTGCTCTCCTAATATTTTAAACCTCCTTGCTGGCGCTGACCAAGCAAGAAGTAGTGAGAGTTCAAAAAGCTACGGGAAGCCGCTCCCAGATCAAATGGAGCGATGAGTCATCTGCTCCCGTTTCTGGCAAGAGCAGGAATATCCCTCCCAGTATTTCTTCAGAGTTGACAAAGTATCATTTCGTGATACAATATTAACAAAACCAGATTTGGGGAATGTATTTTGAAGTCGGGAATTGTACTTTCTTCGGAAAAGTACCAGAAAAAGTACTTTAAGTAAAGTACAAGTACATACTCAGAGAATGTACTTCAAGTACAATGTACTTAAAGTACTTCCTAGCACTGATATATATATACTTTTTTACGAAATTATTACATTTTTAAATTCGGTCTGAGAGACTGGGACTGACAACACTGAAAAAGTGACGTCAAAAAAGGATCACAGTGACAAAGAGACGATTAGAAGATTGGTGGAAATTATCTAGAAAAAATTAAATGATGGACAACTAACTAGCACAGCTGGGGACAGGCGGTACAGAGGAAAATTGGGCCTCCCTCCCGCGTGGCTCCGGCCCAAAGTCTCAATCCTGTCTCCCGGTGGGTCCGGTGCTGGGGTAACGCCGACAAGGTTTGACCAGAGGAAAAGTGGCGACTCCCTCGCCGGGGGAAAGAGGCAGGGGGTGATGTTTTTAGTTTTTTTGCCCGATCCCCCAAAGGTCATCCTGGTGATATCCCACACTGTCTGGTGATAGCGTTACAAACTCTAACTGTGAGTTTATCCCGACGGTTTCGGGACCGATGCGTGTCCTGGCCGGCGCTCACCCGTGAGCAAGGAACCGAATCGGTCCCGAAACGTCGGCATACTGTTTAGTAAACTAATGGTTAGGGTTTAGCAATTTTCGACCGATGTCTCCCCCTAACCGGCAGAGAGCTGCCGAACCTTTACCTTGCCGATGGTTTACAAGAAGTTTGATGGAGTGAAATGAACTCTGGGAACGCCTCACGTCGGTGGGAGCGAAAGAGAAAAAATAAGCCCGCGAAAAATGCTGTTTTTTACATTGCCTGATTGCCTTGCAAGTTATACAACACGTGTCGTCACCCCACTGCAATGCGCGCAAAAATTATAATGAATTGTTTTCGGCATAACTGCATCACCTTTCTTGGCCGTTTGCTCGGTAGTTATCTTGAATTTAGAGATAACAATTAAGTAGCATGCCGGAAAGAGCTTATAGGCATCCAGAATATGCGTTTATTTTGGGTTTGCAGAGCCCACTTAGCAATACCTGCCGCAACGCAAAACTGCAAAAAAAAATTATTGTTGGGATAAAGAATTAGATCATTTTGGGTTGATACTCGTCCCTCGTAAGAAGCGAATTCTCTGCGTGTTTTGACGATCTGCACATAAATTATCCGAGAGTTCTTGCGGCTCTGTGAGAAGACGTGCCATCTGCGCGTGTAGCCGTTATGTGATTCGCCGCATGTGGCTCCGAGGCGAAGCACCGGCCGGCTTACAAATCCCCAGTTGGCGGGCTCGAATTCCGACCGAGGTACCTGCCACCTGACGGAGGCCCATGGCGAAAGAAAAAACGCTGTCCTACCGAGATTTCTTTGGCACATCAAAAGGTCCGGTGTTCGAGATGAACCCCGCTCTTTCGCGGAGGCCTACCAGATCTCCTCTGTCGGTTTGGCCCGTAAAACCCACATCCTTGCGGTTATGGACTCGAGCTCACGAGTTTCGCTTTGAATGCACATCTGTAAGCGAATCGATATTGGCCGTAAATAATAATTCCCGTCCGCTCGTCTCCATCACCTCTTTGAAAAGACAAAGACACCACTTTTTTCCGTAGGGCTGCGTGGGCTAGCCATTCAGATGCTGCGCACTGTTTTCTTTTTAGAGCGCAGCTCTTAGGCGCCCGTTCCCGGCTCGAGCGGCGTCGCCGTCGGCGCAGCCACGAGTGCATTGTGAAATGTCCATAATGCACCGCGCGGGGAGGAGAAGAAGGAGGAGAGGAGGATGATGGGGAGGGAGGAGGGAGAGGAGGAGGAGGAGGGAGAGAAGAGGGGAGGAGCTTGAAGGAAGAGAGAAGAGGGGTATACCTTCCCCATGTCACTTCCCTCCTCCTCAAGAGCTGCGCTCCAATTCGGCGTTACTCGGTGTTGTAAACTTCTCATATTTTTAACTCTTTGCTTTCGCTGTTATTAGTATGATTTAACCAAAACAGATGGAAACGATATAAGCACCGCAGCTTGCCTTCAAATCGTTTGATATTTAACAGGGCAGGATTGTAAACTACAAACTAACTTGCTGTTGTTATTTTGAGATTTTGGGGTGATTGCGCTATATCAAGCTGTTTTTCTTTCTTCTTGTAACTTCACAAAATAAAAAAATAATAAAAAATTCACCCGCGCACGCGCACGCACGTGAGATAAAAGCGTGAAATATGCCTCACCTGGTCTCACAGCTCACATTATATAAGTTTCGTTATCGACTGCGGCGGACGTCATAAAACGAGTGTGACGTAATAAGTACAGCGAGCGTATTCCCTAAAACTCACCTGTTAACTTTGGTAAATATTCGCCGTGGCCGGCACATTTTTATTCGTGCTTTTCAGTGGCGAATTTGAGCTGTCCAAAATCCTAGAACCCACCGCGTCAAAACTAAGAGGGGGAAAAGAAAGGTGCGGCGTAAGATCCCCGCTGGAATACACCTATCAAAATGTGTCATGGTTTAACTTTAACCTCGAGGTCTCGTGCTCGTGGCAAAATCATGTCAACCATGTTGAGCACGGCATGCCTCTTGAAAGTCCATGAAGCAAATCACGTGCAATCTGAGTTCTAACGACACTCGCAAATCTGTTCGCGATTACTCACCTCCTGCTAATTTTTTCTTATTATCTGTATTTTTGCTAAATTTAGCGACTGCTGTGCAGGGTGTAGAAAAAAATCAAATGATATAAATCGTCATCGAAATTATGATATAAATCGCATCGATTTGCCTATCAAGATTGAAATCAGAAACTTTTTCCCAGTATAATACTGAAAAATGTTTTCTATTTATAGTTTGTCTATCAGTGTTTGCTTCCCATGGGCATTTATTTTGTATATGAAGCAAAGGATGATTAAGCAGGAACGATTTATATCAGGCAGCAGTTAGAAAACTCGCATATAGTGATGAAAAGAGTCACTTTTTTAGCTGACGTAATTTAAATAATGTAAGTTTGATTTAAATCAAATAAATATGATTCACCGATTTAAAATCATCATGACATTTTTTTCTACTTTGTTGCTGTGACTTACTTTGATGGCTGCCTACAAATCTATGATTGGAATGTGTCCACCAAGACGAACATTTAGCCACGGAAATTAGTGCGTTTTAATAATGAGTTCGCTCATTAACACGCCACATTCGTGACCTAACGTCCACCGCGGCCTATAGCGTAGTATCTAAGGAAATCATTTATTTCTAGCCCCCCCCCCCTTTTAACATATCAGATATTTTTTATGTACAAACTCAGCGATAGACATTTTGCTAAAAAATCTTTAGAAGGCCGCGCGCGATGTACGCAACTAATTTTGGGAGTGGTCTGTGTGCTGCTTCTTGTCATCCTTGCCCTCGAAGCATCTTTCCACGTGACCTGCACGTGACACTGAAGAGATCGCGAGGTAGAGCTAGGACTCCAAGCGAGACGACGTTCCCTCCAAGGTCGCCCGCGTCGTCTGCTTCGGCCGCCTACATACAGGCAGTTCCCGGCATTCCTTTCGGCACCACGAACGGCGCCGCAGGGCGGGGGCGAGCATCACGTTATCTCTCCACAGTCAATCAAGTTGCTGCATCGGCCGAGAAGAACGCAGAAGAACGAATCGCAAAGCGTGACGCGTGAACATTATGAAGCCAGGCCTCCTCGCGTTTCCCGTGTTGACAGTAGGAAAGATGCCGCTTCTAGCTCTGACACCTTAAGAAACACAACGAGTGGGATTATTGCTTTGTCGATTTGTTCTCATTCTTCCTTATCGGCTAATTTTGCAACATCATTGGCTGCGCAGCCATGCTGAGCTTCGTCCTCGTTGTTTCACCTATCGCACGCCTGCTCAGGGTGAAGCGCCCTTGACGGGGCTACTCCAAATTTGCTCCTCTTGCTTGCAAAAAAAGAAAAAGAAAAAGAGCATCTAAAATTAACAGAAAGTATATTCCAAATTATAAATTTTCGCGTGCGGCTACTGAATTATTTTAAAACATTGTACAATTTTAAAAATGACGACGTATTTACACAGAAAATGCTCAACGGTCATGTGTTAATTTAAGCGGTGGTTGGTTATTATGGGAGGAGCCAGAAGCAAGTCAATTTGGCTTTGTTTTAAATTTAAGTTGGAAAGACGAGCCTCAGATAAGCTGACCGGTAACATATGGTCAACAATCGCGCTACGCTCAGGTTGATCAGGAGGAAGTCCCTGTTTCGTGTGTTGTTATCGTCTCCGGTGCTGTCCTGCGGTGTAAAAGGTTTACAGCATTATTGGTTAGAATGATTGTCACACGCCTCACACCTATACTGGTGTAAACATTTCCCCAGTTAAGTTCAGGAGTAACACCTGTTGAACTCACTTATATATGTTAGGTATTATAAATTCCGTTTGTGGTGTTTTCTCAGGCATGAACTAGTATGAACTATCTTTACTACGAGCGTAACGCTCGTAGTTGTGACAAGTATCTTTGATGCGAAAAAAGGTATGCATTTGATTTAGTTCTACGATTATTTAGAGGGTCCAGTTCTCTCCAGTTTCACACGAGAAGCTTAGACGGTTCGAATGGTATAACCGAAGCGTCTACATTAATCGCAATAGTTTGCAGCGGAAGTTTAACCTTCTTCGTGCGACCCACGTGCTGTAAAAAGTGCAATTGATTATTCTGATTATTTTCAAGCCATTTCCTTCGTAGACTTCTGAAAAAAGAGGAAGCGAAGACAAAATTAAGTACTACACATGCAACGTAGCTATGGGTTTTGCACGAACACGTTGAATTAGAATATAGTCTATATTTGTGAGGCGCTTCTACCCACGCGATATTGAAAATGATTTGCAGAAGGCAATATGAAAATAACTGTTCTTTATTTAGCTGGTGTCTTTCCTACTTTGCGTACTTCCTCAACCCTGCGCTAGCAGTTGTACTGTCCTGACGAGATATTTCTTATACAGCAGATGCCCAGGAGCACCTTTGGGGTAGACTAAGTTCCCGCCGTCTAAACGTGCACACAGCTCTGCCTCCAACTTTGTGTGATTCAGCCAACGAAAAAAGTAAAAAAGACAACATCAGTTGCAACAAGCACTGACCCTCCATTCTTTTTATTTTGTTCATCACCTGCGCATAAGGGGAGATAATAATCCTTATATTATCACAGCTATACAACGTAACCGGCTCAAGCTTCACACGATATGTGAGTTGTTGACTAGGACAAACATTTCCGCCCGAGAACGACGCGCACGTGCGACAGCACCCATCGCAAACTGCCCCGATCCGTCCATCGCGCAGCCCACGTGACGTCGCCCGGCGAACGAGCATCGTTGGCGCCTCCCCGCGGAAGCACTCCCGGGGTCAAAGCGCGAGCCAGCCGAGCCTCGTCCTCGCCGCCGAGCTGGCGGGCAGCGACAACACCCACTTGCGCAGTCCCGTGAGCAGCACGCATGTTGTGACCAGAAGCGCGCCCGACATGGTGTACCGGTCCGGCACCTCGCCGAAGAAGATGACCTGCCAGACGAAGACGAACACGATGTCCGCAGCCGCCCGGACCACGGACACGGGCCCGGCCTGCTCCAGCTGAAGAGCCCTGGTGAGCAGGATCTGTCCGGCGAAGCTGAACACGGCCAGCAGCACGAGCAGCCAGCGGTCGAGCCCGCACTCCGGCGGCTCGAGCCTGGCCACGGCGAGCGTGATGGCGGTGGTCTCGAGGATGGCGACCCAGCCGAAGTTAAACATGATGACCGAGTGGTGGACGCCTTTGACTTTGCGCACCACGATGTAGACACTGGCGCCGAAGACGGTGGAAGACAGGGCGGCCAGCACGCCTCGCAGCTCGAAGTCGGCGCTGCCGCTGAAAAGCACGGGCGGCTTGGTGATGAGCCCCAGGCCGACCAGAGTGACGAGCACGGCGGCCACGTGGAACAGGCCGCAGGGTTCCTTGAGGAAGACCTTGGCGAGCGCCGACACGAAGACCGGCACGCTGAAGATGATGACGGACGCGTCGGCGATAGGCATGTAGTGGATGGCGTAGAAGCGGAGGAAGAGACTGGTGGCGCCCAGCAGTCCGCGTAAGATCAGCAGCTTCCTCACGCCGGGGGCCCCAGAGGGGCTGCCGGCTGGCCACCACCAGCGGGGACGTGAACACGAGGATCCCCAGGAAGCGCACCATGGCCAGCTCGCCGGCGTGCAGGTACCTGCGCGGGGCAAAGCGGCCATCCGCGTATCAATCGAAGAGAACCAAAGCCAGTCAGTGACAAGTTAAGAGTTCGGGGAAAACTCCATCCCACGTCTTTCCACTTTAGCAGAGCGCGCGTTGGAGAGGAGGTCGCCTCCTCTCCAGCGTTCAAAGCCTGTGCACTATGATTGTGACGTGATCAGAGTGAGATCAAGCGAAAACACGGATTGGACACCGATGGTACGTCAACGTTTGGCTGGTCCTTGCGTCCAATCAACGTGTCGAAGCACGCTCGGCACCGGACTCGGGTCCAATTGCTGAGTTGGCGCCACTCGATTGAGATGACGTTCCGTGGAGGAAGAGGAGGATGTTTACAGGCCTTGATTATTTTAGATGGTGTTGGGACGACGCGGCAATTCATTCGCGTATCTCCAGTGGCCTTGGGTACACTTGTGGAATCACGAAATCATTTTGCGGACAGCACAGAAAGGTGTCAGCGTGTGTTCACATCAAAGTTGACTTTCATTACAAAGCAGTTCCTGCAACGTCTACGTGGTCAGTATAATACACTCTAAAAAAGCCCGTGCGTCTGCTTTCCCGCACAACGCCTCGGAGAATCACATCGCAGCTTACGGAGACAGCTCAGAGAATGACGATGCCGAATCTTATGTTTAGACCAAAAACGCAGTCTGAGTTGTGACATTAAGCAATGCAAAACGTCACGCTTGCATTGCTTAATGTCACAACTCAGAACTGCGTTTTTTGGTCTAAACATATGTTTCGGCATCGTCATTCGCTGACTGTCTCCGTAAGCTGCGGTGATTGGCTCCCCGGGTGTTGTGCGAAAAGCAGACGCACGTTTTTTTTTTAGAGTGTAGGTATCGAAATCCGTGTTCTATATACGTCTTGCATATCTGAGTGTATGTTTATGGTGGGCAACCCTAACGGAGCGACCCTCGTCGAAACCGACACGCCGCATAAAAAGCTAAGCCTTAAAAATAAAATTATTTGAACACACATGCTTCCGACTAAAAATACTGTAAAAATGCAGATGCAGCAGGACATTGGCGGTGTGTTACGGAGGAATACTCCAGGAGAAGTCCCGTGTAGCACACCCTCCACTCCCTCCTTGCACCGTTTAGCGCTTCAATTATTTTTATGGGTGCACTATACTTGGCCATTCACTGCCGCAGGCGCGCGTGTTTCCACGTTGACAGATGGACGGTCGGAGATTTTATCCTACGATCGAAAGAAAGACGAGAATATTCAGCATTGCCTGTCCTCAAACAATGACCACCTCACCGACGATTCTGAGTGCAGTGCCAGTCTAAAAAAAGGAAGGACGCCCTTTTTCCGACAAAATGACATACCAATTGATTGATACACCGATCGTTGTCTTGCTCGGTTGATTAAAGGAAGAGAAATAATCGGTCATCCGAGCGTATCATCATGCGTAGTACATGCAGTCATTTTTGAGAGTGTAGGGCTTTTTCGCTTCAAACTAAAGGTCAACCCATAAAATCGCTGGATAAATACGACATCCTAAACTCATCCACGTAGGTCTGCCGGACGTCGATCACCCAGGTGCCCTTCCTTTAGTAGTAACCGTGAAACTCTTGAATACTGCGTCTGCCTCAGTAAACAGGACATATTTCGCGTTGCCCGCTTTGTAAATGTGAATGGTACTTGTTACCATTATTGTCGAAAAAGAACGCTTCTTAATTGTCTTCTTACCTGAGCCTCTTGACGATGACGGTGCAGAGCGGAGAAGAACAGGCTCGACAGGGACGAAAAGGCGAGTCCCTTGTAGAGCGCCCACGAGTGGCCAGAGCCGGGGTCCTCGTTCGGCGGCCCCATCGGCGCTGGGTTCGAACTCTTCGTCCTCTCCGGGCTGGAGAAGGGGCAGAGCCTGCGACGACGCGCTAGACGACGGCATGGGCCGCGGCTCACGGATGAGCCCCGCCGTCTTCCTTCAGGCGCCCTCATCGCTGTCGGCCATCTGCGCATAGAGCGACAACGACGTATGAGCAGCCGCCGTCAACCACTGACTCGGCCATTGACAAGATCACTCTGGCTGCCTTCCGGTACTATAAGGCTTCCAGTGACATCCCGACAGCGGTCATTCTGGTGGCCTTGCCGCAGATCGGTTACCTCCTGACACGTAAATCGTAAAAGTATTTCGTAAGTTGAAGCCCACTATGACTACATGAAAATGCAGACTGATACTACCGACGCAGTCAACATGTGGAGCTCATATAATGGTCTTAAGCTACATCAGAGAAAAAATAACGTCTTCTACGTTTAGTCGAAAACGTGCAGTATATAAATACCTTACATGCTCAGCATGTCCGAAATAAAACAATTTCTGCCATGTGTGATCTTGGAGTGTTATGAGATTCCGCATGTTGAATAGACGCGCACGTTTATGCTGTGGTGGCTTCATTATTGAGGATGCTGGGAATTATAGAATAGAGTTACGCGAGTTTAAAAATACTGCACTTTTGCTTCTATAATTTCGTTTGTCCACTCAGACTTCAATTTGGCTTCTGCTTCCTGGAATTCCTTAATTCTGCAAAATCTAAACAGATTGAAAACGATCCGGAGAAGCTCTATGTGTTGAATGTTATGGCTCATACCCTCGGAAAGTTGAGTATTTAAGCGCACGACTTTGGAGCTCGCGACATGAAGGTTGGATGACTCCATGGAACGAGTTATGTGTCGACGAATAACCTGGCGAACGCCGCCCGACAGCACAGCTCGCTCGGCGCGCGACGTGGAAGAGCCACGGTGGTGGTTGCACGCGCAGCGCAATAGCCGCCGGGCGAAATTCGTCGGTTATTCGCAGCATGTCGCCCCATGGAGTTCTGCCTTTAGGGCACTGCTTTCCAAAGAGGAGGTCTTTATTATTTGTTATTTTTGCACAAACTTTTAGACGGCAAAGCGTCAGCGCTCAAGTTCGTTATCCATTGTAAGCTTTTATTTGTCTACTTGCTTTTTGAGGTCAATGGAGCTGTTTTATGTTGGTGGATGCTCCCACCTTTTGCCTGTCACCCGAATAGGAGCCTTGTTTAGTAGTGTGTTTCGCCACCTCCAATTGACATGTTTGTGCCTTTAAACTACCTGAAAAACTTAGATAAGTGTCAAAACTATAGTAAGATACGCGAGTTTTTTTTTTTAGCTTCTTCCTGGTGTTTTTGTTTTATAATGTTAGAGTGTCTGGCTGGTGTGTATGTTTCTTTCTTGTTTGCAGTCGCGATGCATCACCGGGAAGGCAGTTGCCGTTGTTTGTTGGAGGGCATCCATAAATAAACATTAAAATATTTCACATCATCAAGCTCGTGTTTTTTTTTCAGCAAGTACAAGTAGGAATGACGACCAGCTCTAATACTATTACCCCACGTGCAAGGCATGCAGAGACCGAAGTAGATGTTTACCACACTCGCCAATATTTTTGTAGAGGAAGCTCACTGACGTGCCATGCTCACTGCAGGTCAACTATTTCTGTAAAGAGCATACTATGGGCTAGCGTGACTTTCACAGCGCTGCTGCCCCGCGCTGCTGTGGAAGTACTTTGGTTTTATTTTTCGTCTCATTCAGCACGAAGTCGCGCAGCCTGCACTCCTTTCACCTTAGGTCCAGAACAGTCGTTGCTACGAGCTGAGGGAATCAATTAGAGATCACCAAAGGGCACCATCGTGGTGTTCGTCGCGTTTCTGCTGCGTGTTCTATCATCTCTGACCCAATCATAAAACAGAAGAAGGCTCCAGTGACTTGCGATTTTGAAGCTGCTTGATTGATTCCATTAGCTCGTAGCGTCGGCTGCGTCTGACCTGGCTGAAACATTGTATAGCTTTGACAGTGTTGAGTTCGTGGAAACTACGCTACTCGGTGACGTAGCACAGAATAGTTGACGCTGCGAGAATAGCTTTAACGGAGTGCTGGAGACTGCGATGCCAGGTCAGCCTTGCATAATGTAGCACGAAGTAGTTGATGCCGAGTATAGGTCCCTCGAACCCGCTGCGGGGTTGCAGCGATGCAGGGCTGCAGCAGTGCCGTAGCCCCGCACAGCTGCACTGCTACAACAGTCCAGACGCCATTGAAGGCATGGCTATACGGCAGAGTGAGTCATACGAAACGCGTCCCTTCGCGTGTGAGAGGTGAGATCGAAGGTGGAAAACTGAGGAATTCTTCAGCGCACGAGGGGAGACGCGGAAAGGTGAAAGGAATTGATCACGCGTGCGACGAAGCTCCGCCCGAGCAGACACTAATCTTTTTTTGTGGGTAGCGAAAGACGTTTTGGCCGCGAGTGTCTTCGTTCGTTGCAGAGCGTCTGGCCAGTTGCCAGGCTGACACGAGACCCCGTACCTAGGGTGCCTTCATGCGCGCTTTGCTTGGGGTGATGACATCTGGCCATTTTGTTTCTAACGCTTATTTTTATTTTTTGTTCCCAGAAGCGCGTGAAAGAAAGAGCGTGTGCCGCTCGACACGCGCTCGTGGCGCTGACTGTGCTATGGCGACATTTTGCTTCCTGCGAGTTCTTTGTATTTTCCCTGTGAGCGCGTGCTGTCGGCATCGGGTACTGCTAAAGGGTGGCATCACCCTAAACAGAAGGGACATTGAGGCACACTACCCGTACCCTTTCAGCTATAAAAGGGCCATTCACACAACTCTGCAATTACTTACACGACCGAGTCCGTTACGACCGCGTGGGATATTTGGCGACGAGAACACACTGACGCCATGTATCTGGTAAACGTGAATCACTTGCGATTTTCGTTTTTTTCCTTCTTTCTTACGCCCATCATTTCTCTTCTTTTTTTTTTAACTGTTGGCTCGAGAAACTGATAATAATATAAACGAAAATTTCTCCTAGATGGTGCATACATTTGACCTCGTGCATTTGACTTTCCCTGGCTGAAAGGCAGTCCCAATGCCACCTCACAGATGGCGCCAGCGTGCCAGTTTGTTCACTTGCCGTAAGACACCACGAGTGGTCGTAAATGCACTCGGTCGTAAGCAATCGCAAGTGTACATCAAACCGAGCAAAAAAAATTTTTTTGTAGT
>JAZHYW010069747.1:0-19715 GCA_037355805.1 Ixodes ricinus
TCTTATACTACGTTGCTGTTCTTGCGTATTTCAATACAGTAAGTGATTTTTCAATGCCCCCAAGCACTGTCGCGTACATCTTCGTACCGCCATAACACGCAATGTCACTGCATAGGAGGCATTGAAAAAATTTTTACTGTCTTGAAATACGCAAGAACAGCAACGTAATTGTAAGAGATCTGGGGCTATAAGCATGAGTGATAAGTTTATTGTATGCCATGTGCCAAAGATGCTTATATTCGCCGAGGGACGCTTTCGGTACAATGATGCTCCATAGTGATCTTAAAGCGACTGGTTATGACCCTTTCAAAGCTTCGAAGATCTTGAAAGACGCAAAATGGCAATCGCTCACCATGGCAACCAAGGCCGATCAGCCAATTACCTTGAGAGCTTTCGTCGTTTATATGTTGGTTTTTGTTTGTGTCGGATAGCAGGCGGCGAGGCAATGGCACTACTGTCCCAGATCCAGTGACTTTATGCCAAAATGGTATTTTTTGATACTATTACTGGTTGATTTTTGAACTGCGATACCTCTTGCAGTCCTGACTAAGTAAATACCAATAGTTGGTTCTTGAAGGTGCGTCGCGGAGCGGGTGTGCAGCTGCGACTGCACCGCGAAGAAACAGTCATATAGGCCTTGTGCAGCACTTCCATATATCTAACCGTGCTGTTTTTTTTTTATACTCTTATTAGTTATTTTTTTATATCTTTTCAACTCTTCGATAAAATGGGTGCCTTCAAACAACAGCAGCAATATTGCAAATCACCGGCCAAGACAAGTGTTTGCATTACATCCTAGTGACTGCGCGTTTATTTTAGTGCGGTGCACGCCGAGTGTGTGTCATTGCGATCTCCCGCAACTTTGCGTGTAAACAAGAATGTGTCTTGTGGAGACCTCGCAGGCTGTTATTATTTCCCGATAATAGAAATCATATCCTTCTTCCGCGGTTCTTTGAGAATAATGGCATTATTGTCATCACCATATCGCACTTCTTTAGCACGTTTCTCGATGTCGATTTCCTTTCGCCTACCTTCCGAGTAATTTGATAAGACAAAGACTTGCGCAGAAGGCTCGGTGCTTTTTCTCATCCGCTATCTGCCCGAACCGCTCAGTAAGGTTCGAACGTGTCAACGCATTTTCCTCCGCTCTTGGTGTGGCAAGCGTCACACCAGCCAAATCAATGCTGACTAGACAGTGCGTCGTATCGTATCGCAACAAGATATCCAAACAGCGAAACTCTCTCATTGTTCGCGTTAATATTATTCGGAGACACGCTCTTCCCGGACTCTCGCCTCGGAATATATCAGTGTGTGAGGAAAGTTTTCGTGTGGACACCGAGTCGTTGACCATAAAAACGAATCTCGATATCCAACCAATCAGCTGCACTGGCGCTGTCTTGTTTCGTGCCAAGACCTCGTAAACGCTATGAAACTGCCACAAACTAAAACAAGCTCACTCTTAGGAAAACGTGTGGAGTGCTAACCGGAAAATCGACGGTCGTACAAAGCTACCCCTTGGTTCGGGTTGTAGACCGGTGCCATTTTCTCACACTGGCGGACTTTCCAACAGACGATCGTAGGAATAACGTTGACAACTTCCTTTTTGCCTGGTCGATTATATTACCCAATCTCCGGTCAATCTTTTGATGCAAAAACAAACAAAAATATACAAAAACCAAGAATCTTCAACGTGGTTCGTTTTTGTCTTTTTCTTTTTTGTAGTTTCAAACAATTTAAGGAACACAGCGGGCAGCCAACCCTGAGCCTGTTCATACCTTTGCCTGTGGCTTCTTAATCACACGGAAACAATACAAAAGCTAAAGCTCAAAAAAAAAAAAAGACCTAGATTAATAAACTTGAGTTTCGAAATTGAAACTTAAGTTTCAATTTCGATTTCAATTTCCCCGTGCTGATGGGGTGTTACGGTAATGACATGGGTGGTCTTCCAGTGATTATAATTGCAGAGTCCCACTAGAGCGACAAACAGAAACAAACGACGGCGAAAAGCCTGAAACACATGCAGCATGTTCGCGATGGTAGTACCTTTGGCAGGCGTTTAGTCGTTCGGTGCTCGTGAAGTATAAGCACAAGTGATTGTAAGCCCGCCAAGGATACCCTCGCGTGCATGATGCTCTGTGTTTGAGCATAGCCTCCTTTATTCTACAAAGCCTGCCAAATCGCGAAAGACTCTGGTTTGAGGCTTGTCGCTGTCGTTTGTTTCTGTTTGTTGCTTTAGTGGGACTCTGGCATAACTAGTACATCATGTTGCACTTCAAACCTCTTCATGCAGTCATTTAAAAAAGAGTTCAGATTAAAAAGTCAACTGATCAGCTCTGGAGCCTCGCTTTTCTTGCTACCTTTCTTTAAAACACCTTTCAAATACAAACTTTAAAAAAATTATTTTTCCTTTAATTGGTTTATTTCCACAGTTCTAGGACTCACCATAGGGCGGTGAAGAAAAACAAAAATTCCTGCTAAAGAGAAACGTTGAGTTCCTTTTGTTTTTCCCTTGTCGAATGAAATAAGTAAAGTGCAACTTTCTGGAAACTTTCTCTCATAAATCGAGCCCTGCATGTCCGCGGATTATCCGCGTATCATCCGCGGATATCCACAGTCCACTGGTTGATGCGGATAAAAATTAATCACATTTGGCGGATTGGGGATCGGATGCGAATGCCAAGGGATGCGGATAGGAGGCAGATATCCGCGGGTCCGGATTAATATTTTTTTCGAGTTTACCCATAGAACGTCTGCGACCGCAGAGTGTAGAGTGAATAAGTGAGTAATACTTTGAATTGCGCTCATCGAATGTCTTGCGGAGTAAATTACTCTCTTAGAAAAATGGTGTCAATCGGAGAAAAAATTGTTCTTGACGCCAAGACCTTATTCTACCAAGGATCGCTTTAGAGCGTTCTACCCAACCGAAAATGCTTTCCAAAATAATAAAGTAAAAAATGCAGTGCAATCAGTCGTTAGAAATTTAAATTTTGAATACTGTTGCTTTGATAACAAGGTACGTTGTATTGATTGATCGATACATAGCTTGGGCGGTACGTCTTCGCATCATGCTGGTGGTCATTCCTATTTGTTCTTGCCGAGAAAAAACAAATTCGGTGGTGTAAAATGTACGCTGCAAAACTTACATGCTCAGCTGCAAAGCCACCACAATGCCAGCTGATACGACGTCAAGCTTACTGCGGTACTCTACAGACAAGTTTTAGAGTGCAGCTCTTAGGCGCACCGTTTCCGGGTTGAGCGGCATCGCTGTCGCCTTCGCCGTCGCCAACGGCGTCGGCGTAGCCGCTCGTGTAGCATTATGGAAATGATGCAACCGGTCGTAACCTTGCGTTGCATTATGGGAAAATTTCCACGCTAAATTTAGCGGCAAGATTTTTTCTCAATTTCTGCTATATTTAGCGGGGAAATTTTGCGAAACTTTTTCCCGCTAAATGGGAGGGGAGGAGGAGGAGGAGGTGAGGAGGGGCATACCCTCCCTCCTCCTTTTCACGAGCTGCGCTCTAATTCAGCATTACAAAAAATTTTAAGCGTCTTTCCTTTTTTTTTTGTTGGTAGCAGTCGAAGCAACGTTATTAGAGTCAGAGCAATGGGTGCACGAGCACTCAAAAACCTTGAGCGCCGACTAAAGCTACGCACGAGCATTCTTCAGAAATATCAGAGTTGTCCACGGGTATAGTTAGGTAGGCCTCCCGTAATTCATAGTGGACAAGGTCTTGTTTGCCTGCACGAGTTGTAGCTCCTTTAGAGAGCAGCGCACGACTACAATGACCGGTTCTTCGAAGTTGCTAATATGGCAATTCAGGCCCATGACCTCACTCGTGGCATTATTTTATGTACTTGTCTACACGTAAACCACCCCGCAAAACAAAAGAAAACAAGTTAGGGGCGTTTATGCTAGATGTTTGTGATAATGTACCTGTGTGAGTGTAAAAAGAGGGAGGGAACGTCTAGCGGTGTCCTTTATCGAGGCGCAGCGCTCTTAATTACGGAAATGAGGCGCGCGCCAGCTCAGGGTTCTTTGTGTCATGGAGCTTAATTGCGATATAAACGTGTTCCTTTGGGAACGTGACAATAGCAGGAAACTGTAGTTTGACCTATTGCAGCACACTAGAGTGAGATACGTCACAGCGACGCGTGGGGTCTTATGAATGTGGGCTCAAAAAGGGGGAGGCCTAAAGTTCAGGCTTTTCTTTCTCGACAGACCAGACGCTATAGCATTCTTTGTCACTGCTGTAGTTTTTTTTGTTGTTGTCTCCGTTTTGGGCACGACGGCACAACCCACGGAGGGCAAGATCACGAAACAACGACGACGTCTTAGAGAATAAAAGCTTTACTCCGAACAAAACAAAAAGAAAACCCAAAATATGCCGAGGTGCCTCTGGCATCTGGCGCGTACACAAAGCGTACTTACACGGCCAGACAAACGGACTCCGTGCGCAACAGAGAGCCGTGATCTTCTACCGCGGTAGGACCCCCCCCCCCCCCTCTGACAATCACGATTTTTTTGTTTTTTTCGCGGGCCCTTTTTTTCAAGTTCGTGACTCCTCCAATTCCCTCGACTGTTCACGGCGCCTCTCCTTGGCCTTCCTTCCTTCTTCTGAGGGATATGCTCCAGTATTCCGATTTCTAAGCAGGACCAGACTGCGACACGGAGGTTCGCGCCGAATAAGGGTTCAGTGGAGAAGGAAACAAAAAGACGATCAAGTCAGTCTGCCGCTCCGCCGCGGTTCGTGAGGACGAGTGCGGCCGGCGAGAAGTCTCGAACGAGCTCAAGACACGTCCATTGTACGCTAGGCCTTTCGCGGACGAACCCAGCGGAGAGACGGTAAGCATACACACACGGGGAAGACGGCGCAAAGAAGCATTTCTTAGGCGTGCCTTATACTGCTAACGACAGCGGCGAACACGTTGATTGCTGGCGCGTCTGACAGACGTCAGCGTTTCTGCAACGAGCCGCATTCACCTTGAACTCTCGTGGGTGTAAAACAACGGAGGAGGTGGCTGTCATCTTTGTGCGAGCGGCTCTGCTTGCTCACAGTTGACCACAGAGTCGGCGTCCCGCGGTCGTGCGTGAGAAACTTTTTTTTTCCCCTTCTCGTCCACGCTGAATGCTCGCGTGCTCGTTTTTTCAACGTCCCTTTTGACGGGCGGCTATTTTGGACGTCTCTCCTCCCAGGTGCGTGAAGCTGTCGAAACCAAATCTTTTTATTTGAGTTGGGGGGCGACTGTGGTGGGTGTGTGTGCGTGTGTCAAACAGTTGGGTCGTGGTGGGGCTTCTATTGATGGCCGCAGTACCAATTTTGTGGGGAGAATCAATAATATGAAAGGACCGATTCTCCCGAGTGTGTACGCCTCGCGTCACGTGCGTAGTAAATATAGTAACGAGCAAAATTACTTTGCTCCGTGACTGTTGCGCAAGCCGGAGTTGGAAGTATAAATGCCAACATAAATTATACTTAAAAAAAAAACTCTTGAAAGCCTAAAAGATGTCGGCACCATGTTTTGATATTGTACTTCGCTTATAGTTAAGTATCTTAGCACAACGTCGGCTGCAACTTCAATGCCCTCGAGGAAACTTCTTCTCAAGTTCTTCACACCAACTTTGCCTACATTTATTTATATGAACTAAGTATATACTTACATCATGAAGTTTTTAATGACGTCTGCTTAAACATCATCCAGTGGTACTTCCCGAAGAGACACTGTAATTGTCAAGACGGCGGCTGCGTTCGCCTTAAAAGTTTCTCTTTCCTGCTGAAGTTTCCTGCCGGCGACGCCTTATCCAAAACGTAGCAACACGTACTATATAGCGGACAGAAGAACCCACAACGCGCGAGCGGTGACTGACGCGCTTCGTTGGGGCATCTACCGATGGCTCGCCTGATTTCGAGACGCCAAAAGAGTACCCAAATTTGTTTGCCCACAAGCCGTCATCTCTTCCTCGGTTGATTTTTAACTGCCTGTCACAATGAGTAGGAATCACGATGCAATAAGGGAAGATTCTTCCGCAGACCGAAAAGGTACGGGCCCTTACCCGGCTCCTCAGCGGCATCACACCTTGGCCCCGCGCACACATTACGTACAGGGTCGACAAAGCCGACTCCAAGCAGACACGCAGACAGCCGGCACAGCATTCTCAAACCTGTTCAACCGAGTAGGCGTACTTCAGGGTCAGCGGGGAAGTTTGTGTGAACGAAACGGTGCCACCCGCAAAGCTTCACTGACGTATATCCCGCCAGCTATGCAAGGACAAAACAAGAACAAAAACAACACAAAAAAGAAAGAAACAAAGAAGGAAAGAAAAATAAACAACCGGTCATTTCTTGGCGGAAGACATCTCCAACAAACGTGGCTGGTAAAAACGTTCCATGTCTTCGGCGTTAATCTTTGTGGAGCCACGTCCTAACAGTCGACTTGGCGCTTATATGGGAGGGCGACAGCGTATGCACGCGGTCACACCGACAGCATCTGGTTTGTGATTGTTGTTCACACCGAAGCAAAAACAAAATGATAGGAGAAGAACCTTTTTTCCTGATGTGAACTGTGAAAGTGTTTGAGATAAGCTGCAGTTAAAAGAACGCCCTTCAGCCATTCGCACCTCAAAATGATCAAACGTCAACCAAAAGGTAAGATTTCACACTGGAGGAAAGGGCGCGAATTGTTGGACTAGCGGTGCAGACGGAGCTGAGAGGCCCAAAATCTGAAGGAGCTAAAAGAGAAAGTAATACCGAAATTCCGTTCTTTGTTGGCCAGTTGGCAATTCCATAATTAAAAAAGACAGCATCCCTCCGTACCATCACAGCATTAACTTTCGGAAAATTGGGCAGAACAGACCTTCCACATGCCCAGTACATCAGAACCCAAGAAAACCGGCTGGATCCCTGTTTCTACGCATCTTCCGATGAAGCGGCAGGCCAGCCAAGCGGCAGTGCTTAGGTGGCCGTGATGTAGTATACGAAAACAGAAACACGTCGGTAAAAGCGAAAATGTTCAAAAAGGCCCCGCTTCAAGAGACGCAGAAAAGGAAGTCATTTGCGAGGTACCTTCGTTTACACCTTGGTGGAATCGCCAGCACGTTCCGCTGTCCTTCGCGTGAATGGTGTTCACAGTCATTTCCTTCTAGACAAATCACGATCTTCTCATCATTTTCATCGTGCGTTCATTCGGCCGAAAGCCGCGTCTCTTTTATCATACATGCGTGCTTCGGGATTTTCTACATCCACACGTCCGAAATCAAGCAGTCCCAGGCCTCCGCCTAATAGTGGGACCTTGAAGATATTCGCAGTCATCGCAAAGCTGTTAGAACAAGAGATGATAGCGCAGCTCCAGTGATGACAATTGTCGTTTAAAGTGAATTCCGGTTAATTGTACGTGGCACAAAATAAAACAAAAAACCCTGAAAACCTTCATAACGTTAAGAATATTTTTTTTCGCGTAATGCATACACTATTTATGCTGTGTTACGCTAGGATGAGGTACCTATAGGTGACGTGAGGAGACACGCGCCAATGCATTAACATTGAGTTGTGTTTTGAGTAACATACACACAATATTAGCTGAAACATCCGACACGGCTTTTTTCTGGGTCTGCGATCCCCACAAGCTTTATTATCTCTAAATCTGAAAAAGAGTTCGAAGTATCGAACCTCAGCTTCGCACTCCTATACCTAGTTCAGAGTCGAACCACGTCTCTCTAAAAACTGGCAGGTAGGCCAAAGAAGCGTAAAGGACTGGTTTGGTTAAGGGAGCTGTGCAACGATATTCAGTTGGAATGTTTTTCACTTTACACGAGCTTACTGGCACTGGTGGGACTCAAGGATACTCGCACGCAACGCCACTGGCCAAGAAACTCCTTTGTTGCGGTGTAATTTCAAGGACAAAAGCGATCATTTTCATTCAATCTCGTCTTTTGCAAAATTTGATGACGTAACGTGGGGATCGCAGTACACCCCAGTGACGATATTTGAATGCGGTTCATAGATTGGACCCGAGCATTGCGTGGGCGCTCGATTTGGGCTCGTGATAATTACTAGCTCGAGAAGCATTCGGGTAGTGGCCCGTGTCCAATCGCTTCAACGACGACAATAGCCGAGCCATAACAATGTCTGGAACTCAGCGCGTGTCCTGTGCTTTGCCAACCCCAGCGCGTGGCTATGATCAACATTGGCGGCATATAATCCATTCCAGGTCACGTGGCCGCTTGTTCTGGCTGCGAGTTGAGGGGGGTGAACGCTGCTCGTTTTTCTTTAATTTGTTTCTGGGACTTCTATTGCGTGGGGTGAAAAACGAACGCGTGTTTCATAGGTCATCAACGTCAGGGATCCGTTCTAAGCGGTATTTGCGCAAAGTACAAAAATTGTTGCATCGCCCCTTTAATATTGTCCACGATAGTGAATATAGCGAAATAAAGTAGGAGAATATAACAATATATTATACATTGTTTGTTATTCAGTGTTCCAGAACAACCGAAGTCTCGTTATAAAGCACGTTCCTAATTACATCGTGACGTCGTCCATATCGCGTGTACATCCCCACTTGAGATGTGCATAATTTCCGCGTCTTCTTTTGTGACCATAAGACTAAAATTAAAGCAAGACTTATTAGTGGATCCTTAGGGAATGACGTTAGCATGACTTTTGGGAAACGCCACACACGTCCCGCTTTGGATAACGCTAACGCTGACCCTCTTCATTTTTCTGTTTTGACTTTCTCTTTTGCTTCCTCCATATTTTTTTTCTGTCTCTTTTTGGTTTTGTTACGGGGTCAGCGGCAGCGTTTCCTCAAAGAGGGACGTGTGTGGTGTTTCCCAAAGGTCATGCTAACGTCATTCCCTAAGGATCCACTAATAAGTCTTCCTTTATTACATTTTTGTAGCAAAAACCAAGGCACGGCGCTCCGCACACCTGCAAGTTTAGACGCGTCCCAGCATCCGCGCTCGCATTGGCTTCCGCCCCATGACGTCGCCTCCCCCTCGCCTTTGTCCTTCCTATTCTCCTCCACTCTACTCGGTGCGCTTCCCTTTCCACTGTTTTGTCCACAGACGGACGTCGTCAGCTTTTTTCTTTCATATGGGTACTAATGCTAACGCTTTCATAAAACTATTTCGAATGCTAAACAAACACTGCCTACTTAAACAGAACCACCATCTTATTTGTAATGTTGTTTGTCTTTCTGGTTAGTTCCCCAGTCTTCTCCACGCGAACCAGCTTGTATGAAGTCATTATACCTTAGCCCACTTTTTGTCCTGACCTTCGATACACTTCCAATGATGCCTTCACGGCTGTTTCGATATTAGCCAATTCTTTATTTTTCTTGCAGCCTCAGATTGTGTTCGTGCGTCTAAGCGCATTCCCAAGGCTCCGAGGCAAAGCGCCGGCCTACAGATCCCCAGCTGGCAGGTTCGAATGCCTGCCACAGTGCCCGCAAACTGACTGAGGCTTATTTCCGGAAAAGGCGCCGTGTTACTGAGATTCCGTTTGCACGTCATGAGTTCCCTGCTCGGGATCGAAAGTAATACTGAGTCCTTCGCTCAGGCGGGCCAAATCACCTTCCTTATTTGCCACGAAAAAAAAAAAAAGATTTGATTTTGATTTTTGTTTTCCTAATCTCAGATCTTGATACACGGAACTCCTCATTTTGTCCGTTCGCATTCACGCCCGACCCTCTCCCGGCGGCGCATTCATTGTGTTCGGCTCAGCATCAATGCCAGGCGCGTATCGAGGCCGGCACGCTCACGAACCTCCGTTGTGCAGCTTCACGAAGGGAGCCGCATCTGGCCATACACACGCGCCCGTCTTGCGTCTTCTCGCTATGCCAAGCCTTCACCACCGCCGCGGTCAAAAACGAAAACAAAAACAAACAAGCGACCAATGTCGGGGCCGCCATCATTTCCGAAGGGGTTGGTGGTCGTGATCGGTGCAGCCTTGTCTACCATCGCCTCCCCCACCACCGCCGCCGACCCTCCCTCCCTGGCTTCTTCCGCCGATGGGGTTGCTGACTTTTAAAAATGGCGGTGATTCAGAGATAACGATCGAGCCGTGCTAGACGGTCGTCTCCTCGGCCGCGTGCGCGGTGTGCACGGCTGGACGATAGCGGGCAGGCATACTGCGCGGTTCGCCAAGGCTGGTAGCCGTTCATCTTTTTTTTTCTTTTCACTAACCGTGGTAATTGGTGAACCCCGTAACGGAAGGCTGTGACGGTGCTGTTCGGTGGGCCGGCCATGCCTTATGCAAAAAGAGAGAGAGAGAGAAAACAAAAGGCGTCACTTTATACGTGCCGAGTCGCGACGGCTAAAATCACATTGCGGTTTAAATCCATATAGTCACACTCGTTCAAGCATCGCACAAAAGACAGAGTTCGCTGTAGACACGGTGACAGAATTAGGACACAGTTCAAGTTTGTTTGAAGCAAGTTTGCTTCTACACATTTATGTCTGCTTCGGAACATGACTGCAGGTTGTCTTTTGTACGACGTATTAGCGGTGTATTTATTAGCAGCACGATAGACGGCGGTAAATGTGGTACACCGAATGCAATACGCATCCTGCGTTGCCCAGGAGGCGCTGCGAAAAATGACTTGTTAGGACTTGTTTTGGGTAGTACAAACTTGAGCGACTCAAACTGCCACACATATAGAAGCGTGCCTGCTCTGGCGCGGAACACGATAACGAGGAAAATAGAAAAAAAACGAAAAATGCTAACGCCGTCGAAGCACAGGCCAAAGCTAGGACGATAAGAGCGTGAACCAAGAAACGCCGTATCACGCGTCCCAAAGAAACATAAAGGGGAAGAAAAAACAAAAACGTCGGGACGCCAGATGTTCTAACGTCACCACTTAGAGATACGAGACGCGTACCCTAGCGGTGGTGGCATGAATCCGGAACTTTCGATTGTCTTGCGGCGTTGAATGTAGCCGATTTCGGACGTCCAAAGGTGTTTTTCCGTTCTTCTGCACTACACAGAAGGAAAAAAATCACGGCGAAGGCGCCACAATAGTGGGAGTCCCAACCAGGTGAGCTTGTACTACCCAAAACGAGGGCGCCACAGTTTGTTCAAAGCTTCAGCGCAGGAGGCCCATTGGGGATGTTTTCGTAGACCGTTTTCCCCTCCGCTGTATACGCTGTCCGCAACGGAACCGACGACGCTACTGCGCGTGCGCGCCGCCAGCCTTTGTCTGTAGAGTTTCGGATGTCGTAGCGGGTTCTGGAAAGCGTTGCGTGTGGAACGGTGGACGCGAGCTAGGAAAACTCCGTTTTGCAGCGTTTAAGTGGAAGAAACAAAATAGCCCGGCACACGATGGAAAACGGACCGTGCGAGTGTGCAGTTCAAACGCAGCTTCGAGTTTATTACGTGACGTACGAACTTAAAGAGCAATAACGCACACATAAAATGACACACGCACGCACAGGCACACACGCGCGCGCACAAACCCACAGGCACGCACACATAGAAAGAGAGAGAGAGAACCAGCTTATTTTATAACTAAACTTCGCTAGTTTAGTATAATTTCATTACTGAGGTCACTCATGTAATATGTGTCAGTATTGCGTTACAGGACCATCCGAGAAGCGCGAACAAGTTGTCGCTAAGCGAAGCGACGTGAACGTGTTTCACCACTTTCGACGTTTCTTCCACTCTCAGTGTTTGCAGTCGCGACTCCTTTTATTCTTTACTATCCGCTCGAACACTCAAACAATGAGGAGACAACGCGCCACAGGAAACAGAGCCGCCAACCTTTCTTCACTGGGCATGCCTGGACTGACTGCTTTGCCGTTCTCCATCCGGGACTCGCTCCTTTCCACCTTTCGCGTCTCGTCTTTCATGCTAAATTTTGCCGTATACAGGTAAGGCGACCCCTCAACTTCCAACGGAACGTTCGGTCCATCCTGATCTGCATGCACGAGGCAACGGGGTCGCGGACAATGGGGCCCCGAAATAACGACAAGAGCTGCTGCTGCCCGTCTCTGCCTCACCGGAAAGACTCGACTCAGGAAGTCGGACGGACGCGTTTCTCGCACTCCCGGCGAAGATTGGGGCTGGCGTTATCGCCGCCTTTCTAATCGCGAGATTGCTATAAGGCTTGGCGCCGACAACGAGTGAAAGTTCTTGACACCACTCCTTCCATCGGCGAAGCATTTTGTCTTCTCGCCTCGATCTTTGTTCGGTTGGTTCTGTAAACGACGCGACTTGCGCCAAGGAGTCGGGTTTTGGTCATCAGTCAAAGTCTTCCTACGGCACTGATTTTGAGGCGGACAGTTTTTCCCCCGTTGCGCGGTTCAATAGGCGTGGCGATTTCTTTTTGTGATTGTGTAATACTGCGTGCTCGTGGGCTCGTCCAAGCGTCTTTCGATTGTCAATATCAAAGAACATTCGGGCGTGTCGTTTTAATTTTACATTGATTCAAATACAACGGGAAAGGGGATAGCGTATATCGTTCCTATTGTGCGCTGTTTGTATATGTTGGTATCTGCATCTATCACACGACCGTCTTTCATTCACCTGACGTACGATGTTAGGTCGTCGTCGCAAACAGCTTGTAGCACTCAGGTAATAACTATTAAATAACAAAATCTGCGCTCATATATATCTGACAGAGTTAAAAGTCTGAACTCCATGGACGATTACGCTGCGAATAACCGACGAAGTTTGCCCGGCGGCTTTGCTCTGCGCGTGGAATCAACACAGTGGCTGCTACGTCGCGCGCAAAGCGAGCGTGCCGTCGGGCGGCGTCTCGCCAGTTATTCGTCGCATATAATTGGCTCCATGGAGTTCAGCCTTAATGCCTGCCTTTTTTATGTCAACTAATGCAAATTACTCTTCAGACCCTGCATGTCTCGCCCACGTACCGTTCCAGATATGTCTCGTCGACGGAAAGGGCGTAACAAAAGGCCATTACGTCACTAAGAAGCAATCCCGATAGTATAAAAATAATCACGTGGGAATTTCCATAGCACAGGTAAAGTAAACACAGCTCTAATCGTCGTGCAGCGCGCCTATCAAAGATCCCTGCTTTAAAGATGTAACGAGTTCAATCTGGTCTAGATGGCGCAGCGGCGTAGTCGACGATTGCCGTAACTGAATACACTGTCACCGGCGTCGCGATGGCGTCAGGTTGCTGCAATGAAGGAACTCACATACATTTAAAGTGGGCTCGGACACTTGACCAAAGACGTGGAAGGTTAAGCTTGACTGCGAGCTGTCACATCCGAGTCGTAACGTATATTCATGCATATACGCATGCGTGGCCGATCCATCGTAGTCCCGTCACCCGGAGAAGACAGGGCCGAAGTCACCGTAACCGACGAGTTGGAATGCGTGTCTCGTTGCGACGGATGAAGGTTATGCAATCCTTGAGACACGCACAGGCAAGAAGTTACGTGTAGAAGAATCCGCTCTGCTTACTGCCTCTCTCCGTCCCGAACAACTCAGATATATGGTATATCATGTCAGGCGTCTCCGAATCCCTGAGTCCGTGGAACACGTATTGCATCGTCACTGGGGGCTCAAACACAGCAAAGCGTTGCTGATTATGACAGCGTTCATCGCTTTGTGATTTATTTGTGATTGATCTTAACGAGACATATTGTGATTTCCTCGTATTTGAATCCCAGCCTTCATGGACCCAAGTGTGAGGCTCCACAAAGTTGGCTCGGTAAAGGAAAGCGGATGTAAAAATGATGGCGAAGAAAGATTCAAGGGTTCATTTTATCTGCCAGACTCCAAAATATATGCCAAAGTTATGAACAAAACAATTAAGATGCAGATTAACCCATCTGAATCAACGTGTAATCCATTACGATATAGCTTCCCACCGCATATACGTATAGCCAGGAGGTCAATACATTACGAACAAAACATTCCATTCGTCATCGCCAACAGAACGCGACGTCCGAGCCTTCCCGGGGGCATGTCGTAAGCGGAGACGTCCTTCTTGGGTCACAGCCGCAGGATACATCTCCGACTGAGCACACTTTCGCCTCGAGTTCTTCGAACGACGTCATCTATAAGAAGAACACTCAGCAGGAGCCGCGCTCACGTACCCGGCTTGCCCTCGATTTATATGTTGCTCGTACTTTGCTTTTTGTGTTGTGGCTAACCGCGACCTCGATTGAGGGACGAATTTCATCGACATCGCGCTCCTCCGCGGCGGCTCCGCGGCGGTGTCCCCCAGCGAACGCGGCCCGAGGATCACGCGCCGCATCGGAGCCGGCTGTCAAGACGACTCTGGGTCAAGGAGTCCACACCGGCCCGGCGTTCGCGTCTGTTGAGGCTCCCTCGTGGCTCTCGTATCTGCCGGCTGTCAAAACTCGACAGCTCGTATATGCCTCGGCGGGTGCTCATCGCTAGGAAAATCCGCAATCATTTATGCGTGCTTGTGTGCGTGTGACACAGCAAAACGATGTTTGTATAGTTTGCCGCATGCTTCGATTATTGGCGACGTTTCTAAAGGCCGGACTCCATGAAGCAATTATGCAACGAATGGATTTCTGCGAGTGTACAGAGCAGAACAGTTAGCACATACAAATAATTGTAATTTCTTTCTCTTTTTTTTACAAGCTTGAAGGCTTTGTCTAAATTACTAGACAAGTGGAATATACTTGTGTAGGGCTCCAACCTATGAGGTACAATTTAGTAGTTGACGCCGAAATAAATCAGTAGAATATGAAAGATGGATAACGTTGAAACCGCGAGTTGTTCTAAAAACGAGACTTCATTCGCGTCTTTCTGTTTCGTTTCTTTCCCATTTTTCTCAGTCTGGTGTATATCCGATAACGCTTGATATTCTCCAGGTAGCCAGAGACTTCGCCATCTCTTTAACACAAGTGGAAGCCTTGCTTACTTTAAATCTGTCGCGCAGAGTACGTGCACGCACACATCAATCACATGCACAAATGAGAAATCAATCTGACACACTGCTGCCTTCGCAAATATAATCCTGCGTACGTACACACGGGTACATGCCCGTATCGTTAGGGAACAGAGTGCCGAAAGTCTTGGACACATTCAGTGCGTACACAGCTAGACACAGCATGATGCCTTAATTCTTGTCTTTCTCAAAATCCTCCGCACAATTCCTAAACACCGGTGTTTTAGCAGCACGAACGAAATGCTTCATTAAAAAGTCTATTTACCTAGTGAACAGATAAAAAAAAAATTCACATATCTTTAAAAACAAATTGCGTTTTTACATTTCAACTAACTAGGCCATTTCTCAAGGTGAAGGGCTTGATCTTACTTCTTGTTATAAGGGTGTGCAAATTGTGCTTTGAATCAAACAGCACCACATCACCTCTAGCCTCCACAGCGCAAAGGTGGGACACTAGAGCACAGTGCCGTTTTGATTCCGAAGAGATATTCACCCACTACCACAATATTTTTAGAGAGTTACACTTTGGCGTTTTGACAGCACAAACCGCCCGCAAAGTTTTATTTTATTTAATTCATTTGGCTTCCGAAGTCGGAAGAAGAGCAGATTGTTACGAACCCCCGTAGCAGAAGGCCCGTAAACACACGGACAAAGACTACAATTTTGACAAAATGTAAAACCCGCTTCGGTCGAGGTGCCGAAATTTTGAGCTGACTTGTCGGTGGCCTATGCATTCCCCACGCACGCGAAACTAATACTCGCCGACAAACAATATGAGAACGGCAGGGACGTTCTTCAGTTGACCCATCTTGAGCGCGAGACCTTCAAAAGCGCTTCAGCGTCTCAGTGAGCCCAGTGTGTGCACGTGCACCCAAAGCACGGCGGAAGGCAACAGACTCGTGCTTGAGGCCGCGAGCATTCGAAAGAGACGACCCGTCGATCTCATCTTGTCAGTGACTAGGCCTCCATAACACGTTGCCGGCTCTGTTAAATCCAGCCCTCCCTCCCACAATGCTTTCTCTGCTTTCCACTTTACAAAAAAGAGAAAAAAATACTTCTATTAAAGATCGAACATTGCACCCATTGCACCCTCGTAAAGAACGATCGAGCGCATACCCTGTTGCATGCATGGTCGTGTTTCCTCGTTGACAGCCGAGGCAGCCGACGTGTGTCTAATCTGCGAAGCGGTGTTCCTGGACCGATAGGATGGCGAGAAAGACGTCTGCGATGCCGTCGCTGTGAAGTCAGGATCGGTGGCGTGACGCGGCAACAGGCAGTGCGTGATCCGATAGCCGTTGCGAAAGGTAAACAACTTCGTTTCTCGTGAGCGCTAGCAACGTGCGAGCCGCTGGTACAATGGTGTTGCGAGAGAGCGTCTTGCGATGACGCAGCTCCTTTTATGAATTGGGGATTTGGGGTGCGCGTGTGCGAGCGATGATGCGAGAGGTCAAGCTTTGTTTGACAGGCTCGTAGGCTTCGGCACTTTCGGGCTAAGTCTCGCGGCTGACCTCTGTTCGGGCCGTCGAGAACAAAGGTTTCTTCACTTTATTTTGTTTCATTTTAAGTTGGAGCGGGTCCAAAAGACAGTGGCAACACAAACACAGACGCACAACTTGAAAAAAAAATTATGCTACGTTGATCATGCAGACAAAGACCATGGAGCTTGGAAGATCTTGTGAGTGAGCTGGGCACATGCTGTGTGTTTCTGGGACGTCACGTGACGTCATCAGAGCTAAAATGACTGTGACGCCACATGACGTAATGATGGCACATGTCGCATGATACCATGACGTCATCTTGACGTCCTCTTCTTCCGGTCCCACTTGGCCCCAAATGTGGGGACGAAGGCTCGTTTCTCATAAATTCCATGTCCCGGTCCATAGGGTCCCTAGTTTCTCATAAATTGCGATGTCCCGGTTTCTTGCTCCTGCTTGGCTTCAAAAGTGTAGATAAGGGTCCATAGTTTCTCAGAAATTTGAAGAGATTCGTTTCCTTTCTGAGTCACGGCCGCTGGAAAACAGGGTTCGAGCACGAGTGCAGCAATACAAAGGTCGTGGCGGAGAAGTCGGTTCACATCACTGTAGTTCGAACACATGTCGATCGGCTACTTCGACTGCAACTGCAACGCCAATGACGTCGGGTCAACACGAACACCATGCGCCCCCGCTGACTCGATCAAGCCGCCTGCAACTAACCAATGGCAGACCAGTACAGAAGGCGGCAGCGCATCTTCTCGACGCCTGATTGGTTGCCGCGTGGGGAAAGGCTTTTATTTTTACCGCTATCATTATCCTAATTTCCATGGCCAGGTATTAATGTCACGCGGGGTCGAAAGAAGGCGTCAATGTTATCTCGGTTCGTAATCATCCGGCACATGCCACTGCGTCTTCATTACGCTGACAGTTCTCGCTAGGGAATCCATAACACCTGATTACATCACCCCAACTCATTCTCCCCTTTTTCACGCATTCTGAGGAAACGCGCGTGCCACCTCTGAGTTATCGCCCAGGGCCCTTTCTTTCTCTCGCGACAAAGTGGCTTCCATTTCTCACGTATTTGTTTTCATAGCTGCGATCGTCGCCGTCGCGAAAACGTTATCTCTACATCAGTGGCCTCCTGCCGCAGGGAACTTTTTGTGGGCAAACGAGGAAAAGTGGAAATGAAAGCACAAAAAGTAAGGCAGTCTCCGAGGAACGGTTTATTTAGAGGCGAGTGAGCCAATTAATTCCGGAGTTTCTCTGGCGTCTGGGCTCCATGGCAGTTTTGGTTTTGTGCGTGTTTTCTCCGGGAACTCTCTCTGGATGTATATCTATGGACCGTCCTAAATCGTATTTTCTGTTTCATCTCTGTCTTTTTTTTAATGTCTTTCTCTTATTTATCCGGACCCATTCATTTGCCCCGTCCTAACAATTTCGCCTGTTTCTAGAAAGGCGTTTTCTAGGGAAACAAGCGCTGGAGAACAGTGAGGGGCTCATAGTTCCTACTTACCTACTTCCCGGCACTAATTCAGTGCTTGAGTAGCACTGACTCCGCGCTGTTAAAGCGCTGAATATTAAAGCAATTTGGAACGGCTGGAAAACAAAAATCAGCAACAGAGGAGGAGCGATTACCTGGTTTCGGGGTGTACCCTCACTTGTCAAACCTGGGACGCTTTCATGGCGCAGTGGAGTAGTCATTTCCCGGCAAGATATTGAGCAGAGCTAATATTATAAGAGAAGGTTCTTAAAGAATACGAGATTTGTCGTGCAAATACATATATCCAGCTTGTGGGCAGGCAAATTTGCCATGAGACACGGCGTCTTATTACCACGTTGTAGGAAAAACAAATGAGGCTAGTGATACCACATTTCAACATCATCACAATCTGACGGAAATCTTAGAAGGGCAGAAAGGCGATAAAAATTGAAATTAATATTAACAAATGAAAATAGCGATCTTCACAAGCCTCGTTTGCAAGAATTAAATTGAGTGCATATATGTACCAATTCAGATTACTTCCATGAATTTATCATAATACTATCTTGCCACCTGTGTGAAAACTGGCATCTTTAATGTTTTGAGACGTGAAGATACCACGTGTGCTCTCAGATATTTTTGAGAATGAGTGACAGTCTCCCATTTCCTGCTTTTGGCGCATCAACGTGCTCAATCTGTTTAGAAGAACTTTTTTTTTTTTTAATTAGCGAAGCTTACGCGCGCTTTATGCAAACAAGAACACCAGCCACCTGCGTTTGATATTCGCGTAGAGAAGGTCACGTTTCTGTATGCTCCAACAGCTGGCAGAGGCTTGCTGGCTTGTGTTCATCCGAATTCGCAATAAGAATGTGTTATGCTTTCGGTGGCCCATTATATTTCATAAACAACAGGTTTAATGGTGTGCGTAAATGATAATGTCAAAGCACCGTGCCCGATCAAGACATAATAAACCAACTTTTTCAAGAGAAGGTAGTACCAGGCAGAATCAGACATACGACCAGACACGCAATCTCATGAAACTCATATATCGCTGTACAGTGTTGGGTAAAAGTACATTTTAAAGGTACTTCAAGTAAAGTAAAAAGTCAATGCGACGTGATGCAATTTACGTAAAGTATTAAACACTGGATGCAACGTACTTGAAGTAAAGTACTATAAACAACATATCTTCAAAGTAAAGTACAAGTATTTCAACACAATTTTTCATCATGCCCTTTTCATTCCCTGTACAGGGACCTTTTTAACTGGTATGCATTGCCCAGGGGTACTAGGGTGCACGACCCATTTTCAAAAACAGTGGCGAATATGTGATAAAGCTAAGTGGCCACAGAGTAGTTATTTTCAGAAATGCAGCCAAATTCAGAAGTCCCTCGGAATTCGACGCCCCTTGCACTGGATTGTTGCAAACAAGGGGGGTTAAATGTACTAGAAGAAAGCATGACGTCAGCCCCGTAGCTTCCGCAAGCAATCTCTCATAATGAAAAGCGTCCTCTCCTTAATAAAAAAAACAGTGTGAGTGTGCAAGCGAGCTGGTGATAATTAATCATGTAATGCGACACCTGACATTACGGTGCAAAAAAAAAATTAAGCAACTTTCAAATAGAAAGAAAAGTCAAAAGATAATGTCTCAAAAAACTATGACGTTCTCCTCTTCTTGTCTTTTACTTCGACTAAAAAATGTAATTCTTCCGCAGCACAGTCTCAGGTGCTACATTACGATTAATTTTACTCTCCTAACATTGTAAACCTCTCCCCCCGCTGACCGACCGAGAAGCAGCGAGAGTTCAAAAAGCAGGGAAAGCCACCCCCAGAACAAAATGTAAGCGATGAGTCGTCTGCTCACGTTGATTCTGCGA
>JAZHYW010069748.1:0-12236 GCA_037355805.1 Ixodes ricinus
AGTTGAGTCACGGCTTCAAGCATCGTGACGGGTTTGGAGGTTTGTGTTTGTATTAAATATGAATAACCCGACCTCTAGACGCAACTTTTAAGTCGTTTGTTTTAGTTTTAATAGGCGAGCAGGGATGCTTGTCATTTTGTTATTATACAACAAGGCTGTAAACACTATTGCCGCGTGTGTGCCTGAGTTGGCGCTCAGACTACCGAAAAAGGGTCAGGAGTAAAGAGCGATCAATATTATGATCTCACCTATCCAGGTGAGAAGTTTGAATCCCACAAGCCTTTTTCGCTATCAGTTTATTTTTTGCTGATCTTCTAGAGCTTTACAGTACAATCTGGGACCTTATCGCATGTTCTTGTATGGAATATTCTTGTTAACAGAACCTCTACAAATGTCGGCATGGTTGACGGCACTCAGTGAGTGACCATTTCACTAGCGTTCCAGAACGTACGGTGCCATTTTGGTTTTAAATGAAGGCATATGTTCGCCCTAATAAACACTAATATTATGTTGTTGTATTCCAATGTTTTTGTTTTATTCTTTAGAATGTTGCTTTATATTTTCTAAGCACACATAATTTTCATATTTTACGAAGGATCTCACTAAACAGACTCCACATCTCTACGCTGCACTGTACCGATTTGCTTGGCGCGTGTGATATATTTTAAAAATCGACAGAAAAGAATGCGTATCTGACTACCATGATTTATATAAAGAATAAAATCGTTGCTTTTTATCTAAGTAAACTGGACTTGTGATATTCCATCAAAGCAGAGCTCATTGCACCTCGGTCCTTTCAGAAAATCGTCGCCTTTGAAGGGCTGCCTCACTGGCCAGGGAGAAGTAAGAGCGAAAAGAGCTATTCACCGTGCAAACATTTGCACGGTCATCGCTTCTTTTCGATTAGTAACAACGATCCTGCACGCATTTACTTGCCAGGTGGTCTCTTATGGGTTGTATGCGAGTCGTCGATTTTGTGATTTCCGAGCCGTCTTTTTTTGGAGGCGCGTTACGGAGAGAGACGAACGACCACCCAAAGAATGGTACCTAAAAAAATATAATATAGAAACTAAAAAAAACGCAGCGCTCTGGGGTTATATAAAATCAAAACGTTGCGCAAAAACTGGGTTTCCTGGCAGCTGTCCGTGACCAATTCTCAGTACTTAACAAACGTAACACAATCAACCACTCAATCCAAACCCACCTTCATATAAGCGTCAGGGGGCACGTCTAGGCCAGCTGACAGCAATGTCTGAAGCGTCAGCAACGAGTCAAGGCAGGACTTCATCGGTCATGCACCTATATAAGTTGTACCACCTGCTCACCTTTCCCTTTAATAATCACAATGTTCCGTTGGAATGCGTCACGGCGCTCAGCTTTATCTGCGCCGCTATTAGAGGTCGGTTCTGGAGTTTCTCAAGGATTTTACAGTTAGTAGAAGCTTTATTTGACACAAGAGACAAGTTAGGAAGGTGGAGAAAGTTTAAAGTGCAACTTGAAGTGCCTTCTATAGCCCCAGCACTTGAAATGTAGTTACAAAGAGCACTGATTATCATAAGGTCATAAAATAAAAATATATCGAGTCTAAATACGTTTCATCAAAGTGCGAACAAGCTTGTGCTAATAGTGCTGACGCACAATGGACGTCCAGGAGAAATTAATACTTGCTTGGCTCCTGTAAACTGGGGATACGGCGTGAAGCATTGACCAATAAGACACGTGGAAAAATTGGAATAATTTGCCCTGAGTATAACGGGTCTAATCTCTCTAGTGAAGACAAGAAAGTAAATGAATGAACATATAGCGTTTTCTGGAAAAGATACGGAATGCGACCGAGACAAACTGGACACAACAAGACACTTAAAGATGCTAAGAATGTTCAATCAGCCGCTTGCGTCCTGCGTAGTTCGATACATAAAAACATACCAAGACAGCAAGGGAAAGATAGTATTATAGGAGCAATACACGAAAAGAGGAACATTAAATAAGCTATTCGCCATTTTAGACTTTTTAGTGATCATGTCGGAGATCACCATTATTGTTTATTCAACTGTTCACTGTAATTTCGAGTGTGTACCTCAACATGACAAGCATTAAAAAAATAATAGTTTTGGAATCACGGCTATTTATTAACACACTATTTTCCTTTTTTATCGCCCAATAACAGTAAGAAAGGGGTTTCCCGGGCTGAATGATATTTTCGATGTCCACTAGACGTTTACCGCTCCACCTTATTCCTGCTCGTGGCATTCGGAACAGCGAAATGCAGGACCATCTGCATCGTCCATAAATAATCAGCAAATGACTCAACAGGAAACGTGCGCTTTCTCGTCCGATTTCCTGCGCGCTTTCTTTTGAGGTCACGCGTAGGTTCCGATACACTTTATTTGGGAACCTACGGATTCTCAGTTGGCGGATTCAAATCCCGGCCAAGGTATTCTTAATCTGACAAAGATTTCTTTTTTGCAGGGAAGGTGCAATGTACACAAGGTTTCGATTTCAGATCAAAAGACTCTTACGCAAGTGGTCGAAATTAGTCCGCAGTCATTCGTTTGGACGTGTCAAATGCCCTTCGTTATTTTGGACCGTAAAACCCCCAAAATGTACTTTTCAATTGCGTTTTGATATTCCCTTTTGTGCGCAAACAACTGCGCAGGATGACCTGCATCTTTAACATTAGCCATGCAGTAGTGATCCTGCAAAATGCACGACGGCACAATACTAAGCTAAAGCCGGCGGGAAGAGAAATTCATATAGTTTGCGCCACTTGTCCAAGAGTGGCATCCACCCCTGCGATCGGAAGCGTTGATCCCCGCGGATCTGAATGTTTGTATGCTGGTCACGACATTACTTGTTGGAGTGTAAGAAAACTAAACTATGATAATTCACTCGATGGTAACTACACACCGTATGAAAAAAATTACCTAGCAGTTTGTCCAAAACTTCTATGTCCATAACATGAGGAATTTGACATTTGCACACAAATGAGAAATGGAAAAGTGGCTATTTGTTCACCTCTATACTATAAAAATGCACTGCACTCTATGAAATTGAAAACCACTATGACTTAAAGGGATACTGAAGCGAAACTTGAAATACACCTATTATGATCAGAAATAGGTTTAACATGATCAATGATATCCGTAAATCATAATCGCGCGTTTGTATTTTGAACGGATGGCTATATTTTTCACCCTGAGGGGCCCGATTGGGCGCTCGCTCGAAAATCAGCCATCGGAGAGCGCGATGCGTCTTGGGATATTCGGCGCATTCGTGACGTCACTTGTGCCAGACGGGAAAGGCTACGGCGTGGATGTTGTGGTTACGAGCGTTGCCACTTGGTGGCGCGTCGACGATTTACGACCTGTGACAACATGGCCGATTGAGATGTGCAAGGGCTGCACGCACGCTGCACCACGGCAAGTCGGCAACCACGGCACCGCTGACAAAACCAGCTCGGAGGCCGGATTCTCAAAGCGAACTTACGACGAAAAAAGTGCGTACGAAAAATTTGAAAGAAAACCCGTATTCTCGAAACGAAATTGTCGTAACTTTTGCGCAGGTTACGACAGAGTCCTACGACAGCCCCGAAGCTGTCTTACGCATTTTTTACGATCAAAGCCGCATGGCCGACAGGGTCGCTCAGTTACATGATCGCGACGACCAACGAGACATTTATTTTTCTACGTGCTCTTCTCGCGCGTCCCGACTTCAACCAGCGAGAAAAAAGGATAGAGTACTTGAAAGAGACCACGACAAACAAGAACGCTGGATCCACAAACACCCGAGAAGAGCAACAACGGCCACGATTCCACCGACCAAGCGAGCTCGGCAGAATATGGTAGGCCTAG
The DNA here is from genome assembly GCA_037355805.1 of Ixodes ricinus. Lineage (NCBI taxonomy): Eukaryota > Metazoa > Arthropoda > Arachnida > Ixodida > Ixodidae > Ixodes > Ixodes ricinus. The sequence goes on from JAZHYW010069748.1 coordinate 3,852, forward strand.
CAGCAACACCGACTCGACGCACCGTTGTTCCGGCGGTCCTTGGCCAAGACCGTCTGCCCACGACCGGCTGGCCTGCTGAATGGAATATGCCCGCGCGACCCTCGTGGACCCTTCCCGACCATTCCCGGATGAATAGTTTGATCCCTGAACTAAATTTCAGAGGTCAATATTTTCCCCTTGTCATTTCGATCTCTGTGTTTTCCGAGGCCGGGGGGCGAACGCTGTCACGTCAAAAAGGGATTCTCATTGATTCTATCTCCTTGTTTTGTGTGATATAGAGCTCAAATAAACACCGTACGGATTACCTTCGCAACACGGTATGTACACTTTGTGATTAGTATGCCATTTTTATTCTGACACGACGCTACGTCACTGTCTAGCTATAGCAGTTCGTTGGAGCTTGCACGATGTCGGTCCAACCTTTCTTTGCGGAGTGTCACGTCAGTATCGAGTTGCAATCGTGAAAGATCGGTCCCGAAGCGCTTACCGAAACGCGGTCTAAAACAGAGCGAATCCAGCACTTCGATCAAACGCGCGCGTCCGCTCAGAGTGTGAACAGGTATTTGCGTGGCTCCTGCTGACACTCTTGTAGTTCAAACGTGTCGTTTTTAACGTCGGCTCGCAGCTCACGCAACTCGCAGCAACTAATACCTAATACCGGCCGTGCCAGAAGCGTGCTCGCGTCGTGTCGTGCATAGAGCCGCAACGAGAACGAGCTCACTGTGGCCATCTACGCTTTGGCTTTCTCCGTCAAGGCTTTGCAAACGCGTTCAGGCCTAGGCTCATTCTGCCGGCACGCCGTATTTCCGCAGAACGGCGCTGCTCCTATGCCACAAGTGATGTCACGAGAACTTCCCACCATCCACCAGATGTGAATTTGAAATCGTTTAATTAGGTTTAAAATTAGTTCTCCTGTGTTTTACAGCGCGATATTGATATTTCCGAGGTGGTGCCTGTCCCTAGCCCATATTTATGCAAAAAGATGGGCGCTAAAATTTCATTTCAGTACCCCTTTAAGTCCCAAAGTTATTTTTAAGGAGCATCCTTGGAATACATATCCAGTAGAAAATCACAAAAGTTTTCAGGAACTCGTCTAAGCCGCGTGGGGCGTTGTGGAGTGTCCGATGAGGGATATTGGTGGAGTACGATATGTCGTCGGTGGTGTGTCTGCACCACCGTCACCTGATGTAGGAGTCGATTCTTGGGTTGCTTCGGGACTCGATGCCGGCTCCTCTGCTAAATCATAAGCCACTGAAGGCTCGAAAAGCGTGGCGACCTCTGGCCCCACGGACTTCAGGGACTTCGCCGAGACCGTTGCGAAGCTAGATGGCGGAAGCTCGCTGCAATACCCGAGTCCCAGTTGGGATGAATTTGCACCGCTTGAAGGAGCGGAAAAGTTCAGGACCCTCCTGGACAGCGACCCTTGGGGCCCTCTTGGAAGACTGCAGCCGGTGCAGCCAGCGGGACTGGTGGCTGGCTGCTGGCTTGGTTGAATGGTACAGCGGCGCGGAAGGCCGCTTGGAGGCTGGAATCAGGAACGGCACCGGGGACTGGGGTGGCAGAAAGGCCACCTAAAACCACCGCATCTTGAACGGTACAGGGTGCCGCATGAACAGAAATGGCACCGGGTACCACCGGACTGGTGACGGGTACGACAGGAATGGGAAAGGCACCGGGTACCACAGAACTGGTGCCGAGTACGCCAGGAATGAGAAGGGCACCGGGTACCGCCGGTACATGGGCAGCACCAGGCACCACAGCTACATGGGCTGCAGGAGCCGTAGGATGAGGGACGACGCCTGGCACAGCAGGAACATGGGCGGCGCCAGGGGGCCGCTTGACTATGGACACCAGGCGCCACAGCAATATGGCCAGGGCCGGGTTCCGTAGTAGCATGGGCGCAACATGGGCCGCAGTGGCAAGGGCGCGCAACAGGGGCCGCAAGAACAGGAACGGCAGCAGGGGCCGCACGGACAGGAGTAACGCTGGGGGCCGCAGCACGCAATGTTGCAGGTGTCGGACCCTCAGGTGGCACGTGACCCAGGCTTATAGCTGCATCCGCATTAGTCGAAGTGGGGAATATGTCATCACCCATAAGCGACAAAAGTTTGCCCCCCCCCCCCCCCTCCCTCTCACGGCTCTTGGAAGTTTCGTGGTTTTGTTTGCTGCTCTTAGTCCGGGTCAGCCTGGCCACCTCTGCTCTAAAAGAAGCCATGTGATATTGTCTTGCTATCCAGCAGAGATAATTTGACGAAGTTGCCAATTCACAAGAAGTTCTAATCAGGTGCTGAATTGTAGATATTTTTTGCAAAAAATAAAGTGAAAACACTTTTTTTTTAAATGGCAGGCGAACACACTATATTAAGTGAGTGATTCTCGTAGTTTGCCAAGACCGTGCTCCGTTACAAAACCCTCACATACTCCTCAATATGATAAATGTATACCTGCAACTATCTATCCTTAAGAATTATTCTTACTGTCCTGTGACAGCAGCGGATTCTTATGTTCATTGAATTGTTTCACCTTCCTGCTTCTCTTCGAAATGAGCCTCTTGTCTACTTCCCATTCATAAAGTAAACAATGTAGCGAATCATACTTACAGCCTCACACATTCTTCTCCAGCTCTGCTATTTTCTTGACCAGGTAAACCACTTTCTTGTTCACTTCTTAATTGGGCTGCTTGGCTCTGGTGCCACGGTCAGCGTTCATGCTCAGAAAACCTCTGCAATAAACATAAGTGCCATTAAAGAAACATTTCATCCAAGTTGGTAACCTAAAAAGATGATCAATTTAGTCAACATGATCGAAGGAAGAGACTAGAAGAAAGTCAAATAATGAGTAGAGACAAGGATAGATAACTGGGCGAGTTGGTGTGAGTTCATGTTGAAAAACAGCGCGACTGGGACGAGGACACAAGGAGACGAAGAGAACACAAGACACAGCGCTGACTATCAACTGGTTTGTTATTACAACACAAGGAAAAACGACAATGAGATGAAAAACATGGAGTCAAATGTTCGCGCGCTTGCTTGGCGCCTCGTGGAATATGACCCTTTCTTCTTTTTCCATCCGATTGTAGACTGGTTTTCTTCTTTCTTTCCTCAGGCTTTGTGTTACCCTGAATCCAAAAACTTAATCTCGCTGGGAGTCAGAGTCACCGAAGGTTGGCTCACACACGAATTGTTGCTCTTCGTGATGCTATAGGCTTCTACCATCTCTCGACATGTTTGGTCGTGGTGTTGAAATAATATACTGGTGTTTTCGAAGCGTGGTTCGCACCCGCAATCTCTGCAATGTATCGCTAGATGTGAACCTGCGGTGCCTTTCAAGGAGCTTTGGTGCTCTCTTAGTCGGATGTTTAGGCACCGGCCGGTCTGCCCGATATAACAGTGCCCACAGGAGAAGGGAATGCGGTAAACCACGCCTTTTACGCACGACACGAACAGTACCCCATGCTTAACCTTACATGTGTTATATTCTGATCTTGCTTTCCCCTCCCTGCGTGCGCGTACAGCGGAGCATAATCTGCTTAATTTGTTTTTGGCTGAAAAAACAACGTTCACCTCGTATCTGGACGCGACCTTTTTAAGTCCGTGTGAAATGCGGTGAAGATAAGGAATGACTGAAACTTTCTTCTTTTCTTTTTTAATTGGTTCTTCCAGCCTGAAATTGGAGCTATTCTTTACGATTTTTATTAAACTATCGCATGCTGATGAAATAATCGAGTCTGGGTATCCTGAATCTCTAATCCTTTGAATCTGGGAGGTGAAGCTAATCCCCATTGTGTGCACACATGACTTTGTTAAAGCGGACTTCAAGCTGGCATACACTATTCCTCTTTTCACGAGTTTCGAATGTGCTGACTGGTAGTTTAGCAAACTTTTTGATGTTCTAGGACGATACCACCAGCAAATGTGTTCTAGTTGAAATTCAATGAGGAGATCTAAAAACTGAATCCGACTCTCTTTTGGCGTCTCATAAGTGAACCTAAGGCCTTGGCCAAGCTCATGGAATACTTTAAGGACGTAAGCTATGGTTTTTTCGCAATCAGAATCTTCAACAAATACCAAAAAATCATCAACATACCTAAAGATCTTAATGGTGTGATTTTCCAATTTTTGAACTAGAGCTCTACCTATCTTCCCGAGGAAAATATCGCTTAGTACAGGCGCTACTCTTGACCCTATACAAACACCTGACTTTTGAACGAACACTTTTTCCTCCCAACCTATAAAAGTAGATTTTAAATACACAGATAATAGTTCAAGGAAATGTTCAACTGTTATTCCGCATTGCGTTCTAAACCTAGTTTCGCTGTTATACTCCAAAATGCACTCTTGAACGCTTACCATGAGGTCATCATGAGGCAAGGAGTAGTATAAGTCTTCTACATCAATGCTGGAATGCTGTGCACCCCTCATGAGATTGCTGCTCCTTCGGTAGACTCTGACTACCCAGCGAGATTAAGTTCTTGGATCCAGGGTAACACAAAGCCTGAGGAAAGAAAGAAGAAAACCAGTCTACAATCGTGATGGAAAAAGAAGAAAGGGTCATATTCCACGAGGCGCCAAGCAAGCGCGCGAACATTTGACTCCATGTTTTTCATCTCATTGTCGTTTTTCCTTGTGTTGTAATAACAAACCAGTTGATAGTCAGCGCTGTGTCTTGTGTTCTCTTCTGTCTCCTTGTGTCCTCGTCCCAGTCGCGCTGTTTTTCAACATGAGTAGAGACAATATCCGGAGAGGCCACAACTGGCGGCTTGCGAGCTACGTGCAGCTCTTCATGCCCCCCTAGTGTAGCTCTCCTAACCTGAGAACCCTCAAGTTAGAACAGGTGGGACCACAAACTATGCTTGTATACGAAAACATTAGTGAGAAGAGGGTGCCAATTTAAAATATGCAAAATGTCTGGGGTTTAGAATGACATGTAATGGTCAGAAGGGGCAAATCAGTTGGAAAGATCGGCTCATTTTTAAATTTGCTTATTTCTTTCCCCTTCACATGCCAGGTCGAGGCAGCGTTAGATTTGTGCGCAAATATTTCCCTAAAATTGATTTCTAAGCTTCCTGAGCTTTGTTATTACAATTCAGTCCAGGTGCCTAATGAAACACCAAGACCACTGGTCTACATGCACGTGCAATTGAAATGGTTCGATTGACTGCGATAGTAGATAAAAAGGTTTGTTACTCTTGTCTCGAGCTCCCGTGTGCAGTGCCTCACGGCAAAGCGCGTGCACTCCGTCTGGGGCCTCTGCTCGGGTGCAATTTCAATAAAAAGTACAGCATTGATGCAGGATGTAGATGCTATAGCTCAGGGGTGGCCAGGCTGACCTGGCCTAAGAGCCGCAAACAAAACCACGAAACTTCAGAGAGCCGCGGGAAGGGGGGGGGTCAACTTTTCTCCGGAGTAATAACCGAAACTCGAACTACTTTCTATCTATCGGAGTCAAAAGCAGTCCAACTGTACGTAAGGTAGCAGTAGCACATGACTAGCAAACCGCAACCTGCCTTTCAATTTAAAACGCGTTCCATTTTCTTTTTTTTTCTTTTTTTTAAAGCGCTTGTGTGACCGAGAGGGTGGAGGGGGAGGGAGGGTAGGAGAGGGAGCCGCGAGCCCCGCTCTGACACGCGAAGAGCCGCATGCGGCTCGGGAGCCGCAGCTTGGCCACCCCTGCTATAGCTTATTGGAGTTGGCAGAAGCAATTGCGACAGCTTTCCCATCAATGAGATATGTAAGCTTCTATCTAACAAATGAGAGGGGTAATGTAAGGTATCAATTGTGGCTGCATGTCTTTCATGACAATAAATGTGCAAGGTGTTTGCTTCATTTCAATAGAAACAGTAAACTTGGAAATGATATAGATAAAAAGTATGGAGTCCCACTAGCCATCCCCATACATCTACCAAAATCACAGAACAGGAAATTACCTCTGAAAGAACTCCAGGGTTCATGTCAGGCTCCCAGCGTAGCAGATGTTAAGGCAATAGTGACTTGCGAAGAGTGCAGCACATGCCGTTGGTATGTCTGTTTTTTTCCCCTCAAACATGAGCCTGCCAGTGATGCTGAGCGCGTACTCGTGCACAGTCCACAGATCAACCCCTAGAAAAGTTTTAAAAAAATGAGTAAATAGTAAACATTCAGATAATAAGTACAGTCGCTGACAAGGCATTGGAACAATGGGGCTGGGTTGCACTTCCACATCGTGGACATTTCAAATAATTCTATAAACAATACCGGGAAGGGGCTGAGCATTGTCCCTCGCCCTCTTACTGTCGGTCTCCCGTCCACACTCCACACTACCGACATTACTTGTTGCCGACAGCATGAGAAATCATAGGCTCGATTTGCCTTGCCTCCACTATGAGTGAGCAAGCTTGAGTGTAGGCCAGAGTCAGAATCCTATTGCAGGAAGGAAGACTGGGCATGAAGGCATGTAGGTAAATGTTCCCTGGTTAGTGGAGGGAAGACACGTGTCACCAAAACTGAACAGGAAGCTTGAAGACCCTCTCCCTCCCCAGTTGCATACAGGGGCGGATGCAGGAATTTCCTGAGAGGGGGGGGCGGCCAGGTGTTGGTCAGCGTACCATTTGTTTAAGAGCCCCCTCTCCCTCGTTTCACGCCCTAAACTCTACACATGCAGAAATCAAGAGGGGGTCAGGACGTCCGAACCCCCCTCTGAGTCCGCCCCTGGTTGCATATGACTACAGCATTTGCATGGATACTCACTGTATCCTTACATCTAGCATATACTTGTATTGGATGCAAGGAAGCCAAACGATTTGTCACTTGTAGTGACTTTGGAAATGTGTGTTCTTGCTATGGAATATTCGTTGTGTTTGTAGATTTCATGAATTGTCTGACAGACATGTGAAACACTTCAAATGATTTGTTTCTAAATTAAGCTCTGAGACATGCTTTATATTTAGAGATCTCTGTTTTTCAGTTTTTATTGTTCTAGGATTTGCCATACTTTTTTTTTGGCTTTTATTTGAAAATAAAGTTTTCAGTTTTATCGGTGAATATTTCTAGAGGTGAAAGCTTACCGGGTTGTTTTCTTCGGTGAATATGCATTGACTAATTCCATTTTTCAGTGAGGTCAATCCGAAATGCAGTACATTGAACGGATATTTGAATTATATACACGCGGCAACACTTGCAGACATGACAAACATAACCCCTAGGGTACCACATTGGTAGGGACGACGACAAATTCTAATTTGCGAAATTCGCAAGCATAACTATTGGCACTTTACTGCTCCTCACATTTATAGGGTTATCAAAACTGCTTTCCACTAGCTAGAGAGAAGCTTGAGAGGGTGTTGAAAAAGAAGCAGCTGAAATCAAATGGCTTGACAAACAACGAAAAACTCAAAATCTGGCCTTTAGGAGACAACAGCCAACTTTACACACAAGGACTGAATAACAAAATGAAAGCAGACTGCATCCACGACAAACCCAAGTACTCCTTACAAAGTGCTTGTGCTAGCGAGCGCTAACACAAGCACTAAATTTAGCGCTAGCGTACGCTAAAATTGCGTACGTTATTCTAAAACTGCCTGATGACGCGCATACTCGACCAACGTGGTGGAACCCTTTGAAGAAACGCGGCGAACAAACATGGTTGTTCAAGCCGTCGCCTCACTAAAGCGAGAGAAAGGAGCAAAGACCGACAAATCGCGAGAATGTGCATGCATTAATCCGAAGCTATCTTTGGCTGGGTCTCAATCGCTTGTGCTTCCTTCCCGAAAAGGAGCGCGATCGACGATCGCCAGTCGGCCAGAGATGTACTCCGTCAATGTGCACGTGCTCGCGGTTTGTCGGTGTCGGCTCTTCTGTTTCTCGATCTTGCGGTCCACGGGCATAACTGTTCTCAGATTCGGATCGTGCTTGCCACCTCTACATTCAAAATGATACTCACGTTACGTTCGTTTACGTCCAGGCCCGCCAAACGTCTCGAGTACCGCGCCGCCTCAGCCGCATCGGTGCATTCCCGTCTGTAAACTTCGCAACTTCGCTGACTTCGCTTTCTGTTTTCTTCCTTGGAGAACAAAACGCGACACGCGAGACCGATGCGAACCACGCGAACGCGAGAAAAAGGGGCGAGAAAGAAAAGCGAGAAGGAGAAGGAGCAGCCAAGAGTTGCGACAGACGACGCAGGCGCAGAACGAGGTGTTGGCGTGTCCATCACATCACGTGCGCGCCGTGCGTCAGTGTGGAGCGTGGCGCCCAGTTGCTCGCGGTCTTCCGTTTCATTTTTTCGTCTCTGTGCCTTCTCTCCCTTCCCTTTCACTCAAAAGACACAGGCAACATACCGTATTTGTTTTTTACGGAGGTCGCGCCGTGAATTCCACGGTCAGGTGGCTGTGGAATTCACGGTCATTTTTTA
>JAZHYW010069749.1:0-17076 GCA_037355805.1 Ixodes ricinus
CATCCGGTTCTCCCCAAGAAACGTAGCTCGGCCTGTTTTTTTTTAATTCTCGTTTAAAACAACCATTTTACCAAATAACTTTCTTCGCCGCTCCTAGAGTACTAAGTGCGGCTAGTTTCACTTTAGAACTCAAACAATTTTGAACATTTTGTTTTTGCTCGCGTAATCGGATTTTAATATTAGAAGCTAAAACGGAATTATGACAGCCTTTGTATCAGCAGCTCTAAAAGTGTGTGGCGTGCACTGACGTGCTGAAATTTATTTCTTACAGAAGCAATACAACACGTGTTGAATATCAAGGAGCTGCAGGTTATCATGCCGCTACTAAGACTCAAACGACGTTTCTGATTACGTAATGCAACCAGACGGAACAAAATGCAGTTTTATGGCAGGAAAGAAAAAGGTAGGCATTTGTAATCGATATTTGGCACATTTGAGCCTGCCAAAACTTGTTATTATGCTCGCCTCCTGTGCCTATTTTAGCTCTTTCACGTGTCACTTACCTTTTCTCTTTCCTGATTCGGCAAATTTTAGTCAAATACTTTACTGGGAGAATGCTTTCTACTCTGCTTATCTGCATTAGAGAGTGCACTTACAGCACCAAATCCCCCTATCAGTTTGTGCACTCCGACGTATGCGCATTGCGCCGTGTGAAGGAGAGGGACAGGTAGAGGCCTCCAAGACAGCACAGATTTTGGCCAAGCGATGGCCAATGTCTGGCGATGGTCTTTTGGCCAGTGGCCAGAGAGTGGCCATTCATTGGCCAATGCTTGGCCGATGGCTGATGGCCAGTGGCCATTGGCCAATGGCCAGATGAAGGCCGAGTCACCGGCCAGTCTCTGGCCACTGTATGGCCACTTGGCCAAGGACCATTGCCAGCCATTGGCCAGTGACTGGCCAACTCTGTGCTGCTTGGGGGCTGCCGCCGACACATGGTGATACCGGATTCGCCAAATGCGCATAGACTGCTGTCTCCTCTGTCTCTATAGGTTTCCAGGACGATAGATAGTAGAGGCCACTCCTCCCAATTCGAAGGAAAAAGAAAAACACCAAGGATGCGTGAGATCCAGCCGTTCCAACTACAGAAATTCTGTCGGCGCGAAGGACATTTGTAAGACGCATTGCCACGAACTAAAAAAGGAAACACGTAGGACTTATAAAAAAGAACGAATGCAAAATAAGGCGAATGTGTGCCTAGCAAACTGAAACAGAAGGTATCGAACATCCTGCGTCGGTGATAGAAAATGATTGTCCCGAGGCGGCGCGTTACCGCTGCTTTATACACGCGGGTACGTTCAGGAATGTTCCGAACCAGAACATTCCATCACAGCCGAGAATTGTCTGGAACTTTCCAGAAAAGTACAGATAAATAAAATGAAGATCCGGGCCCAGCGAGCTTCAAACTATGTTCGTCCTCGAGTCAGCCGCCCACGTGGCCAATTTCGCCACGCAAGCGGCATTGCACCCTCTAAGGAGCAGCGACCCGCTACTTATCAAAAACAGCCAAAATGAAAATCTAATTAAATCTCATAACAAAATGGATTGATAATCTCATGAGTTTATGAGAAGTTCGCGCTTGTGGTCGTTCGCCGTCAGCACTGGTTGTCGCAATTCGCCCTCATAGTCGCCTTCGTTGTCGTCGTTCTTCTTCGTCATCGACCGTCATCGTAGGAGGTCGTCGTAGGTTGTCGTCATAAGTTGTCGTCGTAGGTTGCTGTAGGTTGTTGTGGTAAATCTTCGTCGTGGGTGGTGGTCGTCGTAGGTCATTGTCGTAGGTCGTCGTCAAGGTTGACGTCCTAAGTCGTCGTCGAAAGTTATTGTAAGCTTGTCGTTTGTTGCCGTCTTCAGTCGTTTGTTGATCTTCGCTTGTTGTAGCCTTCGTCCATTTTCGTCATTGTGTCTCGCCGTCGCCTTCTTAAGTTGTGCGTGCTCGTGGTTTATCGTTGGCTATCCTTTCTTGTCTTGATTCGTTTGAATTAGAAGTCCTCGCCGAGGACGTTGGTCGACCACCATGTCCAAGGGGCCATGAACGTGGGTGAAAGCTACCCATATAAGGAAGACTGTCGACGAACGCCCTCGGCCGCACCTTCACTATGTATATCACGAAAAACAAAAGTAAGTGTAAAACTAAAAATACAAAATTCTAAGTGAGGCGAGTTTATGCCTATCAAACTAAGACAGGAGGTATCGAGCACCCTGCGTCGTCGACGGAGTGGTGATTGTCTTAAAGCAGTGCCTTATCGCTTTTCTTACGCAGCGTGTCACTTTCATGTGTGTTCCGAATTAGTAGGCACGATCGCAGCCAAGAATGAGGTGAAAGTTTCCAGAAGAGAACTGATTACTAAAATAAAGATCGGCGCCCAGTGGAGTTCGAACTCCGTTCCTCCTTGTGACAGCCGCGTACGTCGCGAATAACGCCACGCAAGCGGCAGTATTCCCTTCCGATGTACTTGGTTTGGTCGCTTTCCTTTCGCCTTCTTCCATATTCTCTGTCCCTTGCTCGTCATTCCGAACGGAGAGCGCGACGTTTTTCCCTTTCTTTAACGCCATCTCTTTCCTCTCTCTCTCTCTCTCTCTAAAATGGTGGCGTTGAGTGCGCAAAGTCGTGGAAGTGTTAAACAGGAGAGTGCGCTAATTACTCCGCTAGAGGCGTGAAAAGAACATCTTTGAGGTTACTTTTCAGGTTCCCTCTACCAGCATCGACTAACTTTGTAATTTATTTGAGGTAGAGAGTAGCACAGAAAAGGAGAAGCACTAATACAGGATGTCAAACAGAACTGATAGGTTCACTTTGAGCCATCTATTATATGCATGCGATGATAATATGCTCACAGTATGAAGAACGTTCCTCATTTATACTATAAGGAACGATTGGTTTCAAAGTTGTAAAATATCGGCTCTTTTTTAGGCACTGTATTTGTGTTTATACTTTTTAGTGCCGCGGGCTTTTACTCGATATGTTATACGCCCGCTGAATTGAAAGGCAAAATTGTTCCATTAATCTGCCTGTTAATTCATGCATGCATGGCCGGCTTATTTCTTAATTTAGTTGTTCGTTGAAAGTTGACCCGTCTATGGTGTTGTCATGCGTATCATATTCGCCACAAGAAAAAAACATGCTATCGCATTAAAAAACAGTAAGCTTCACTGGAAGCGATCTTTTTCTGAAGCTTTATGTTGTGTTTAACCGCACAGTTCAACTTAATCGGGTTGAACTGTGCAACCTCGCGGACAGTTCAGGTTAACCTGAACTGTCCGCGAGGTTGCATTTCTCTTATCAGTACCGGGACATTTTTCAAGTATTCGGGTCGCGCCCATGTCTCCTGGATGTTAAAGAACCCCATGCCCGTGTCCTCCTTTCGTGAACGTAGGTCACAATAAATGCCGTTTTTTTCTCCAACCGAACATTAAAATAACATATTTTGGGAAAGAAATGTACCGCTATAAAGGGCATCCGAGTTCGTAGAAAAATAAACCCAGAAACAACTGAAAATTAAGTATAACCAAATATTTTTATTTACATCTAGTGGCCTTCGTTATATGCCAACCATTATCCTCATATACATTTGGCTTGTCCGCGAAGTTTCGTGTAAAACACTTCCTCTTACAAAGGTATGGCATTCGTTTTTTTAGCGGCTGATCGAAGTTCAATTCAGATAAGTGTAATAAAAATTAAAAACGACCATTTAAATTGGGCTGCGATTGGTAGCGGCAGCTGTTGCGTTGAAGAAAAAGGCACTTTGGAAGATTTGTGTTTAGTCGAGCTACTTTAAGATATTTTTTTAGGAGATTCGCTTTTACTAGAATACTTGTAGGAGATGTGCAAGACGCAACGGACAACCAATAGACCGTTTGCAATATTACCCAAGCATCAAGGAGAATGCCGGGATTGGTGTTCCACGCGCCACACGCGCACGCCTTCCCCGTATAAAATATTCGAAGTAAATAACCAAAATAAAGCGTTGACGAACGCGCGTGCAAGATACAATTTGTTTTAGGTTTTTGCTTTAGAAAATTTACTATTGCTGAGGCCAGCACGTGCGGCGCGAGGAACACCAATCCCTGCATTCTCCCTGATGCTTGGGTAATATAGCAATAGGTCTATTAAAATCCCAAAGTCTCGGCGCTGCGCTTTCAGAGCTGCTGCTCTGTGGGTGGCGGCAAAAAGAAGGGGGGGGGGAGGAAGGGATAGCGCGTCTTGCCATAGATGACGTGGTTGTGCGAGAAGCGACGGGGACAGGGAGAGAGCAATAGAGCGGAGGCGATGTGGCAGCGCGCGCCCAGCAATCACGTGGGTTTTGCGTACGGATGACACCGGATTTCGCCGGAAATGGCACTAACAGCTGGCGCTCTATCATAGGAGTGGGCAGTGAATGCAGAGTCATCGATCGGGATGGTTTCTCTTGATGTTCCTTCGAATTCAATATTGACTTCGGCACGAAAGCGTTGTTATTGTTAGATTCACCATAGTCTCATGATGAACCAGGGCACACGCAGTTACGCACAACTGTTAAGAGTTATGACTAAGCATACTAAAAATAATGTTCATACACTTTTAAACAATCTTTCTAGTGCTCGTGGGCGGGACGTCTACGAGCACTATAAAGGACCCGTTATTTTGTAACGAGGTTTAGCATAGCTTCTTAAATACTGAGAAACGAGAAACATTTTTTTTTTGGCGTTCTTGAAACGATGTTTGGGGTCTTGGCATTTGAGCTGATTGTTAGACATGTCGACAACACGAGAAAGACGTTGCCTTAGCTTCAATGTTTGCGAACGATATACATGAAAATACAAATGCATGTAGCCTAGCAAAATGTGGTCTTTTTGCAGGTGTGTCTTCACGGAGAATGCGTGCAGATGTCCTAAACCTTCTTAGAGACGACCTGGAAAAGAAAACAACAACAACAATACTTACCTAAACATTTGATAATATCAACGCAAATAGAAGCATACTTGAAGCTTTCTTTTTGGCCTGAAACGCATTGTTTATTACATTTTGCATTAATCGTTAATATATCATAATTTGCGTTCTATAATATTTAGTTAATGTGTAATTTAATATGACTTCGGATTAATGAGCCATATTGGTTGTGTCCACGTTTGATATTTTTGATGAAGACGGTGTGGCCGAGAAATGCGAACCTTGATTTTATCACTACATGTAGTAATAAATAGCTCAATCAAAAACACGAAAACTGTCTCGAAAAACGCTCTGTATTTTTTTTAGAAATAATAACAGTTCTTTTGTTTTCTACACTCATATAAAAATGTTTTTAAATAAAAAAGAACAATCGCATAAATATAACTTCATTTTTCAAATTTCCGTAATTTAAAACCTTTATTTTAATATATAGCGTATAATAGATACCGCTTGAAAAGCATAACCTTTAGTTTTTTCGATATATTGTTCCGGTTTATATGATACTGTTTTAGCACGGTCCAAATTAAGAAAAATGTGAACCAAAACTAAGACACATATATTAAAAACAATCGTGTTGATAATTCTGATAAACCCAGGTAGCTAGAAAGGGATCGTATGTCCGTCACACGAACGTTATGAGTTATGCTTGGATGTGGGGAGCGTTGGGTTGTTTCGGGTGTGCCACACTCATATGCTCACTGGGTTTATAAAAATGATCAAGACAAGCTCTAATTTACACAGGAGTGTAGTGTCTGAGAAATAGCCTTTATTGACTAGTTTCCGTGGGTTCTGGGTGCCCTTGGCGCCTGGAGCTCTTTGTGCTGTTGGATTGAGAGGAGCAACTGCGGTAAGTGAAGTAATTTACGTAAGTTATAACGTCAAAGTGACTTACGTATCTAGTAAGCTCTATGTCTACAAAACTTCCGCTCCTGGTCGTGGACATGCCATGTTGGTTTCGCATGACGAGCTTGAATTGTTTGCGCATGAATTCCTGGAACAACAAGTTGTTTGTGCAGCGTGATACAAGACAAAAAGTTGCATTCGACATACTGTATTTCAAGATTAAACATTGCTCCGTGCCGCTCTGCGCAAAAGTAGTTTTTCTTTTCTTCTCTTCTACGAAAAGCTGGTAAAGCAGAATGGGATCCCGGACGTCCACGTTGAAGTCGGCTCACAGGATTATAAGCACATTGTGGTTTCCGCAATTTATATACTAATAATTCAAGCTCGTCATGCGGATCGAACCTGGCATGTTCACAGCCAGGAAAATACATTGTTGTACGGCATATGGTCTTCAGACGATCGCACGAAGCTTCATCTGATGCGGCAGGTGTCTCAAAATGTCGGAGCTGACATCCGCCATTTCATGTAGTGCCCTACCTTTAAAGGAGGAGGTTTATCGCACTATCTATTGTCTGCTGTGCGAAGTCGCGACTTCCTGCACCCTGTGCCCTATCCGTTATTGCGTTGTGATCAGCCCCATGACGTCGTGAGATCTCGTGGGAGCTACACTTTGTTATTCGTGAGCCAACTGCGCTTGGGCGGTCACCTGGTATGGCAGGCTGCCACGAGTCATATACTCCCGCTCCCGTTCTCCTTCTCTTCGTTGCGCCAAGCAAAGGCGTCTGGCTGTGCTTGGCTGTACATCCCAAGGTCCTGAGGCCGGATTCTCAAAGCGGACTTACGACGAAAAACGTGCGTACGACATATTTGAGAGAAAATCCGTATTCTCGAAACGAAATTGTCGTAACTTTTCCGCAGGTTACGACAAAATCCTACGACAGCTCCGAAGCTGTCTTACGCACTTTTACGATCAAATCAACATGGCCGACAGCATCGCACAGTTACTTGGTCGCGACGACCGAAGGACATTTATTTTTCTACATGCTCTTCTCGCGCGTCCCGACTTCAAGCAGCAGAAAAAAGTAAAAGTCCTTGAAACCGACCACGACGAACGTCAACGCTGGATCCACAGACACCCGGAAAAGCAACAAAGGCAACGATCCCACCGACCAAGCGAGCTCGACAGAATAGGCCTAGCAGGCACTCCGACCGCTCCGACGGTCCCGTCTGCCCACGACCGGCTGGATTGCTGAATGGAATATGCCCAGCGACCTTGTGGACCCTTCCCGTATGAATAGTTTGACCGCTGAACCTAAATTTCAGAGGTCAATCTCTTACCTATGTCATCTCGTTGTTTTCCGAGGCAGCGGTGACGAACGCTGTCGTCAAAAGGGACTCTTGTTGATTGTGTCTTCTTGTTTTGTGTGATATAGAGCTCAAATAAACGTCGTGTGGATTACCTTCGCAACACGGTATGTACACTTTGTTATTAGTATGCCATTTCTATTCTGGAGACGACGCTACGTCACTGTCGAGCTACGCGATGACGGTCCAACCTTTCTTTGCCGAGTGTCACGTCAGTATCGAGTTGCAATCGTATAAGATCGGCCCCGAAGCGCTTACCAAGGCGCGGTCTAATAGAGGTAATCCAGCACTTCGATCAAACGCGCGCGTCCGTTCCCAGTGTGAACAGGTATTTGCGCGACTCTTGCTGACACTCTCGTAGTTCAAACGTATCTTTTTTTAACGTCGGCTCGCTCCTGCATTTCCGAGGCCGCGAAAAACGCCGTGGCAATTTGTTTCTCTCACGTCGCTTTGCAAACGACTGGCACGGGGCTTTTACCAACGATGACAGTTGTGTTGACTTCGTAGCGTTCGAGTTCGTAGCAGTCAACGAAGCGTTTAAATCGTGTTAGCGTCGATTTATGACTGCACGGACACGAACCCCAGACAAGTGGTGGTGGAAAGGCCATCCGTGTTTATGAGAAACAGCTTGAACACTAAACATTTGCACATAGACAGGACAGGACATGCACCGAGCTGACTATCAACGAGTAGTTAGCCTGTGTTTGTTATGTAAAAATCCACGTGCTTTAAACTATGCCGTGCTCTCCGATTGGTTGTTCGTGTTGCCGAAGACGCCGTCGCCATAGCAACAGCACCGGAAGTCGTCGTTTCTCTGTAGGAGGTCGTAACTTTCCTCCTCTCACTTAAGAACGTGTTTGTGAATACCGTTTTCGCTTCATCTTACGATGATCGTAACTTTACGAACTTCGTAGCTAAGTTGTCGTAGGTAAGAGGTTTTTATGAATCGGCCTCTGGGCTGATTTCTCGCTTCGCATCTTGGTAATTGTCGCTAATTATAATTTTATTATGGTTAATTATGAATAATTATCCATAAGCTTGGTAATTCATCGCCTGCTATAGGCTATAGTGCGCTTTACGTTACCTAGGTCTGAGGTGTAACAGGTTTTTGTTACACTCAAGTGTAACAACACGTTTCGCATGAAATCCGGCATTTATAAAGTTTTTGTGTTTTAACTTACAGTTTAGGTCGAATTTCTTATGTTGTCAGACAAAACGTAGCTTATATGAAATCAATTAATCGCTGTATATTGAGAGGACACTTGCCGGTTATTAAGCTATGATAAGTTATTCACACAATTTAGTACAAAACTTTCCCTTTGAGGTGAGTTGCGGGAGTGAGTACTCTTAAACAAATGAATCAAATGATACTTATACATCAGGGCGTATGAAGAAGACTGCGGTTTTGGTGTCGATAGAGGTGGTTCAAATGATCCTTAAGATAACAAGTGCAGAAGGTGAGGGAGCCGCCTACGCTGACTAACGATAAAAAGCTTACAATACAATAGCAGCGTAGGTGTTCAATTTCAATCCGATTTTATTAGCATTGTACTAGCAAAATCAAGTTAATGAGGCAGCTCGAGCATAAGAAACCGAATAATAGTAAGAACCGGCAAACAATTAGTGCGTGAATAATAATAAAAAAGAGGTATTCTTAACGTACCAGCGAGCATATTTTAACAATGTCGTAACTCGAACCAGTGTCGGAGTGAGGCGCTAAAATGTCCTTGTGTCGGAATAAGCTTATGAGATATAGGATAACTGTAAGTAGTGTACGTAATTGATTGTTATTTTTGATGAGTATGAATGTACGAAACTTTTATTGAGGGCTAGAATCTTGCGTTCGCTTGCCTGCGTCCCTGGCCTTTCCATAAGTATACAATGATTACTGAAGCCGTCACCCGTGAAACTTTATGGCTTGCTGCAGACAACTGCATCACGGCATAATGTCAATTTATAGAGGATGATTTCTTAAAGTTTAAGCTACAAATTAGACTTCTATTGAGAGCACAAATCTTCGCATGACATTGTTCCCATCGAAGTGTTCTTCGCATCCTTTTACGTACGTGCGCCGAGGTGTTTTACCTCCAAATTACTTGAAATGAAATATATAGTTTAAGTTTAACGACTTCATTAAAATGATGGGTGTAGGTTTTGGTTTTGCAGATTTCATTCAGTCGCCTCACCTTTCAGAGATTAATAATTTTGTTTTCTATCATTTAAATATGACGCAATCACCGTAATTAATAATTATTAAACGGTTGAACTTTGCCGGGCTAGTTAAAACACGAAAGCAACTTAATAGCACCAAATAACAAATGGTATCGATAATTCAACTGAACAGAGAAGGGCGATGTTGGACTAATTGCTAAGCCCCTAAGCACTTAGCCATTATCACTATGTGGCCAGACGTGGGCTCTTAGTTCAATCAGGCGTGGAAACGTCATGCGGTGGATTCTTCCTTCTTTTCTATGTTCGCGACAATTTGGCTCTAGGCGGGACTTCAGAGGACACCTCATTGTAACAGTGTGATGCCGTAGAACTAAAGAGACTGACGGTCATGTCAGATTGAAGTAACCACCCAGTTTCTTGTTAGAGGACAATATGTATCATCAGTTTTATTGTTGCAAAAACTCGATATATCATGACATTTGGTTCCAGACCACGAATGGCAACTGCGCTTCTACCTAATGGCGTTGGCCACCATGGAGTTGTTTTTGTGAAGAAAGCATAATGAAGCAAAATGAAGGGATAAAAAGGAGAAAAGACTACTCAGTGTGACGTCGCACTGCCCCGTGATACTCTGATTTCTCACTATATTTAGCAGAAAACGTTTGCGCTATACGTATTTAACGAGCCCCATCGAACGCCATACAAGCGCCGAATCTTCCGCGAAGCCTGCACCAACAACGGATGTTGCCGTACAAAGGCAGGCTATAATAAGGTCTCTACGTTCTTATCGGGTCGGAAGGGTTAGGAAATATACACAAGAAAACAAACTTGTTTCTATAAATAGAGCTTGTTGACTGTATAGATTCATATATTATCGAACACGGCTGCCTTCTTCATTGCCGAGGCCTACGCTTGAGCTAAATGTGCCGTCATAGAAACTGACATCGTTGATGCGTTGCACGACAGGAATAGCATCAAGACAATATCGTCGTGTTTTTATATCTTTCCTAGTGAGGCTATGACGAATATCAAGATTTACCGCCTAGGCTGGTGCGCAATATAGCCTTGCTCGGGCTAATAGTGACGCTCTCCATAACTCTATGAAATTATTGATTGTGATGTTTTACGTCATTAAAAATATTGTGAAAACAAAACTAGGGCGGGATTTCTAGAAGCAACGTCTAATGGAGAATTTCCTGAGTAGATTTCGAGTGGTCTGGAAGTGCTTTTTTGTTCGTATCTTTTAGCGCGTGCAAGCACTCGCTACCATTTACCCCTCTAAAGGCTAAAGGCATGGATCGCTTTTGAATATCACGTGAAATCAATTTTTCCGGTAAATTTGTCGCGAAACTAACATTGCTTAGGTCACGTGATGTTCACTTCCCCGTTAAAGTTAGCGGGAAAACTGATGGTGCATGGGTCACGTGCCAAACATATTCACGCTAAATTTAGCGGAGAAACTTAATTGATGTATATGTCGTGAAATAGTTTTCCGTTAGGTTAGGGCTCTAGAACTGGATTTACGTCATTAGAAACAGTAAGTAAGTAGAAGGGCAAGGTTCAAGAGCGGTCAGTGCAGTGAAGTCGAGGAAGTTGATTCTTATTATAAGTGCGCTTGAGTTCATTCCTCTCTAATAGACAACGCCAATAAGAAATTTGCCTTTAAAATTGCCAGATTGCAGCAGACAACCTCGCCAAGTGTAACTTCATAACTACAATGCATTCAAGCTACTCCACTTTGTTGCGGTTGCTACTTATTGCAAGTAAGTTTTGTTCCTATTTTGAATGGTCTTGTGCTTTTTCTGAACAAATTGTTTAATTTAGATATGTATGCGACAGTCACGTTTATTTTTTGTTGTGTATTTGTTTGTTCAACTGTAAGCTGTTCAGCGGGGCTAAGGTGAATTTACCATGTTCGGAAAAAGTGCCTTGGCCTTTACGATGAGATTTGATCAACCTTAAGCATTGTTTAAAGCTTTTGTTGCACGCTCGAAAAGTGAACGCCATTTAAATGCTCGACACCTGTGTACTATGAATGTACCGTTCCTTTTTTAAAGGCTAAGAGATTGGCGATAGTCCTTGAACGGCGCAATGTAGCTAAACTTGATCAGGCACATATGACGCAGCATTCTCACGGAAGCATTTCGCAGCGCGCAAATGCTACATTTAAATGAGTTACGCCACACAAAAAATGTCACGAGCCATTCCACTTGCTGAAGGTGGATGACCAGTGGAAGCTGTTTAGCACACGACAAACACGTGACACTAGAATTTTGAACAAAGGTATGAACACATTTATTGTCTTGATCGGTGGTCATCGTGACGAAAGGTACGCACACATTTATTGTTGTCTTGATCGGTGGTCATTATTTCGCGTGAACGACTATCGCCGCCCCGAGGAGCCGGAGGAAACATAGACTCGCGCGACGGGACCGCCACCCGGCGGAAAGTAGACACGCGCGACGGGACCGCCACCCCGGGAGAGCGGAAGGAAAGGAAACTAGGCACTCAAGCGGCTTGGAACGACGACAAAGAGAGGGCGGTGCGGGCGTAGACATGCATGGATGACGCGGGTCGCACAGCGGCAAATCTTTGAAACCTTTAATGTGTACCTGAGAGCTCTACTGATCTGGAAAATGGTGCCTATTGATAAGGAATCTACTGAATAGACCTACTGCTAAATTACCCAAGCATCAAGGAGAATGCAGGAAATGGTGTTCACACGCGCCGCACTTTCCGGCGTCTGCATCAGCATAGCCATTTATATTTTCACAAAGCTTGGCAGTTCGACGACGGAGCCATAGGGTGTTCGGTCGCTAGATTTGGTACGCTATGATCGATTTGGAACGCTAGCAGACGGCATTTCTCGGAGGACCCGGACGTCAGCGCACAGCTTTTTGTAGCGACGAGGACCCGAAACATGGTTTTCAAACCTGACGAGAAAGAAGCGGTAGCGCGAGAACACGAGGATCACGAGCGGACCTTTAATCGCTCGGGAGAAATGTGTTTCGGCGTCTCGCCGCAGCGGGAGCGCCCGTCACGTGGCTCTCCTTTCATTTGTTGTCTGCCGCTCTACCGTTTCAATTTCGGCGGCCGCTTTTCGTGGCGATCTGCCAGGCTCTGTCAGTATAGAGGAGGCTATGTGCAGCAGTAACCGTTTTAAAGCAAAAGCCTAAAACAAATTGGTCTTCTTCCGCGTGTGTTCGTCAACGCTTTACTTTGGTTATTTACTTCGACTCTTTTATTCGGGGACGGAGAAGGCGTGCGCCTGGCGCCGGCGTCTGCAGCAGTAACTGTTCTAAAGCAAAGCCTAAAACAAATGACAGCTTGCACGTGCGTTCGTCAGCGCTTTATTTCGGTTATTCGACTATTTTATAATGAAGACGTGCGCGTGCGGCGCCGTGCGGCTGAGCGAGGAGTGGATTTTTGTTGACGAACATGGAAAATCTACGGAACCCTATCCACAAACAGCTTCGATGCAAAAAAAAAAGGAAAAAAGAGCTAATTATGCTGCTGAACCCTTTACACGGGACAATATATTTGTAAGTGTTGATCGCAAACGGAACGTAAGTCTCGAGGAGCAACTGTTCACGGTTACGTCTCTTGTCATGTGCGAATTCGATAAATTAAGAAGTTGATTGGCTTTATTACGTAAACATTTGTGGAAACTTGGTGAACATATAGTAGCCCCTGAATATTTCACGCCAGAGATATTCGTACCTTTTAGTTTTCTCGTCACGACGACACTTAAAGCCTCACGGACAACTTGCAACGAAGTAACCTCGGTCTACCTTTTTCGGCCCCAGAGAGAGAGAAAGCTTCCCTCCTTTCCTGTAGAAACTTGTTCCACCGGGACATTCTACATAATAACGCAAAGCTGAAGAACTGATTTTCTAGGTCCTCTACCTTAGGCCTTGAGGCTAGTGCGTGGAACAAATTGAACAGGAGTGCTGCGTCAGTTTTCGGCTGGCACTAGTGCTCAATCAGGCAAGACACGAGCTCCGGTTAAATTCTTGACCCAGCACTCGTCCCAAATCTCTACCCCTTGCGGCATGACGTAAAAATACAGCTCTACGGTTTTGTAATTTAGGTGGAGCTTTGTTCCACACCCAATGCGTTTGGGTGTAGAAAAATGTAGAATAAGAGAAATGAATAACTAACGTGCGCTGGAGCAAAAGTTTCATAAAGGATAAAAGCAAAGAGTGTTTTGATAGGACGATTCTCGCAATTTCATCAGGCCCTAGTAAGCATTTGATTCGGTCGTATATATTAATAGAGTTCAACATAGATCGTGCGGTCTCACGAATTACATTTGCACTCGTGTCTATGATGATGAAAAACCTTGTACACATGAAATGTACAGCGAAGTCAGCGAGACCTTCCAAGGTTTAACTTTGTGTCTGACGCTCCATATAACAGACGCACGTAACCATTCGAAATTTGTAAGCTAGGAGCAAGACAACTGTAGGACACTATTATTTTCAGAAAAGAACGTAATATAAAAAGGTTCTTGTGAATATATCACATTAAAAGGGCACTAAAGTGCTTTATGAGATCTTCGTTTTATGGTCATATAATCCCAACAAATGAAGCTCTAAGCACCCTAAAAGGAACCGGACATTACATTCATGAGGGGCCTGTTGATGCACATGCGCGATAAAAGATCAGTGACACTCTGACCAACGTCGCCAGGAACTGACAAATAGCGCTACCGAACCTTGCTGAGTATGACAATGACTGACGGACGAGCTTGCTCAGCCCACTCTCAAGCGTATCGGGTTCCCACGTGGACGTTGCGGCCGACCAGTCCCGCTCGTCCATGTGGATACCCATCGCTCGCGAGAGTGGCTGACGAGCGCACGTCCGTCAAGTCCGCGAGCATATTCATGAAGGTTCGTTAGCACTCTATCTGTCGTTCTGGGCCAACGGTAGGGATGTAGAGCTCTTGATCATTGTTTTTAATATGGAAATCAGCCGATGCATGAATGTTTTTTTTTAAGGATGCTTAGATGTCGCAGGTTGAATTATGACAAAAAAGAACGAGTTTTCTAAAAACTCTAGTGTCGATCTAAAGTGCGAAAGACCGCCACCTTGACAAACTGCCAAATACCAACGCGGTCATTGGCAGGCGTGTATGGGCTTAACGAGGCGTTATCTGTATAGACAGCGAAGAACCAGGCAAGCCAGTGAACGCTCCGCATCGCCAAACTCCCGGTCTCGAGAGTTTCGCAAACTTTAGTGCTCTCAGGCTTTGCTTACCTTTGTTAATGAAGCTGGTATTTACGAGACGGCTTGAATATTCTGCACATTGTCGTGCCATTTTGATCCGCAGGTACGAGCACAATTGCACGTACAGGATACTACGCACGTTCCGCAGAAAGGTATATATATATATTTTTTTTATTGTTGTTGCGCTTTATCCTGTGCAAGGTTGAATCGTCGCTTTGAAGCCTGAAGGTAGCCCCCAGCGGCGAAGCGGAGATTCGAAAAAATGTATTTTCAGGCCTTTGCCGGGAAGCAAAATTCGGGGCAATTATGCGGACGTTTGAATCCACGGGTCGGTGTCACTCAATCGGCACTTGACATTGCGCCTCTAGAGGGCGCCAGCTGTCCTTTGCGACACACACGCATGGAAAAAGACGGCCCGGTCAAGGGGCAGCGACCGGGACCCTAACTGTGGAACTTGTTGTGGGGTAAAGTTTCGTCGTTGTTCTTCTTGGCTGGCGGCTTGGCAGTCTGGTGGACGATGAAGGCTTTGAGGGTTCCGGGTTTCAAGAGACATTTGTTTAGCCCTCCGAACTTTGTACTATTTGATGGCGTGGCCAAGTAGGGGAAGTTTGCATCTCCGTCGAGCTTCTTTACGGTCGTTCAAAGTACAGCCAAAAATCGCCCCTTAAACCGGCCCTGCTCACGAGCTTTCTAAAACCTCGGTCGCTTTCCTCGCCCTCGGGGAAGAAATCGGCCGTCAGGTTTTGAAACCCCTCGGAGTCACGTGCTGCCACCCGTCCGCTGGCCGACAGGGCGCATACAGGCACATCCGTCAAGTTCCCAACGGGACTCCGATGGCGGCGCCTGTAACTCCGACGGCGGTCGTCGTCGCCGTCCTCGTGGCGCTGTAAGGTTGGCAGGCCAGTGGAAGCTAGGTGCTCGCACGGGCCCATCAATCGTTCATCTTTCTACTCACCGGCATGCGAACCAACTGGCCCAGCCATTCAATCTATCAGCTCCATTTGCCTTTCATCGCCTGCGCATATAGACCTCTGCCACCGGATTTTAGCTCACTAACCAACACGTAGTTGCTCAATTTCGGAACTGTTACTCTAAAGCCAGGCCGACGCGGAACATAGATTGAACACGAGTGCTACGTTAGCGTCCGCTTGGAACTCATGGTACTGGGGTCCTAATCTACGGCGGGAACTCAGGCGAGGACCTGGACACTCGCGGCAAAACTCGCTGCGATCGGCCAGCGGCACGAGGCTGGCCAATCACAGCAGGCGGCGATGTCCGGTCGCCTTGAAGCCGCAGCTTGAGCAGGCGGTGGCAACGATGCTCATGTCCGGCTCGCCTTCCTCCGTCGATGCTTATATTCCCGGAACCCCTAAGAGACGCGGAAGCAGTGTGCTACTAAATCCGCTAAAAATGTGATATATTTATAGGGTCACCAAACCTAGAGGCGCGGCGTGCCATCGACGGCGTATGTGGTGTTGGTCCGAGTCCAGAACCGCTAAACGATTTGAAAAAGAAAAATGGAAAGCGCCAACTGGTGCCAGAGAGTGAACCCCGGTCACCGGCGTGGACACCGGGGAGTGCGCTGCTGACTGAGCTACGGACCCAGCACGCAGGACACGGAGGAACTGCACAAGCCTGCGGGTGCGCGAAAGCGCGCGGAGCGGAGTGGGTGTAGACGGGCAAGAAATAAAGGAACGAGCAAGAGATGACGTAGAAGTGGCGCGCGGAACGATGAGGAGAAGGGCACGAAGAGCTCCGCTTTCCTTTTCTTGGTGACCTGTAAGACTTCAGCGCAAAGGCTGTGTATCCAGGTGCCGCTGCATGGGCGTGCGCGCAGCGTCACAAAGGGACAATGGAGTGACGTAATATGTTTCCCAAAACAAAGACCCTGCCGTAGGCACCGCGTGAGCCAAGAGCACCACCCACTCCATGAAGGGCTGTTTATACCGCGTCGGAACGTCGACCAGAGCACGCGCGACCGAATCGCGATTGGCTGACGCACGGCCGCGAACTGGGTGTACTCTCCGTCACGTCATGCCGCAACGTGACGCAGCCCAGCGCGCCTCGGCGCAGCTCACGAATGCAATCCGAGCCTGCCCTCTATTCGCGTAGTCGACGAGGCGCAGGCCCGGTGGGCCGACGATGTACCAAAGACGGTAACTATCCCAGGCGAGCTCAGTGCGCGAGTGCCCCGTCAGGAAATTCCCGGGGCATATCGTCGAGGACGCCGGGCCGTGACGAGGCGCTCTATTTCTGCGATCTGCGGCTCGCCGTTCTGCTGTCGTAGTCGCCGTTGTTGCTGTCCACGTGTTTCGTGTTGTATGCACGTTGAAATGTTCATGCGCTCGAAAGGCGAGTGTGCGCGGGGACGTGGGCTGCTCCGGGGACGTGTTTCCAGCGCTGTTCCCGTTAGCTGCGTATCGGTCAAAGCGGTGGTGGTCGTGGTGTCGTCGGGGCCAGTCGGGGCCTGTGAAGGGCCTCACTTCGGTGTTCTGAACCTGCCGTTTTAGCCATTATTGCCGTAATGCTGATCGTGCCAGCAC
>JAZHYW010069751.1:0-28235 GCA_037355805.1 Ixodes ricinus
TGCTACAGGTGCAGATGCCACAAGTTCACAATTGTACTACGCTTGCAAAATGACAAGAGTTCCCCAATCCCTTAATCAAAAGCGTCAATATACGACAGAAGCTGCCCCCTTGAAGTGACATACTGATGACAAGTCACAAGAGACAGCAGTCGAAATTTCTGTACAACGTACGCAAAAGAGTGCCAGTTCACAAGATACATGACATGACAGATCTAATGCACAACGTTTGTCACAATCGAAAATAAGAACTGAAAGTGATCGTACGTACCTGTGTGCGCGTACGAGATGGGCACCTTCCAGAGACTGACGTGGGACATGAGCGAACTCCCACAAACTTGCCGCAGGCTAGAGGCACGATGGACGTCATGTACTTAGTCCACGGAAGGTCCAGGTAAGGCCTGATGCCCCAGATCGCGAACGCCGGTCCCGAAAGCACGGTGATCGAGAACAGCTGCACCATGGTGACGGTGAGCGGGAAAGGGAAGTGGTTGAGCACCACCTTTCCCACCACGTTGTTGCCCGAACTGATGCCGTACCACAGGACGCAGAGCAGAACGACGCGAAAGATCTCTCCCGAACTGGTGCTCTGGCGCCGCGACCATGATGAACAGTCACCGGTTAAGGTCCGAAATGCCGGCCCCGACTCCTCAGACATCGGGACGAAGCCGCCAGCTGGCCGCGTCGGGGGTCTTCCACGTTGCAGCGCTGGACGAGTACTTGCTGTGCGCGTCACCCATCTTCGGTCTTTTAAACTTGGTGTCGTAGGTGACAATGTAGACCTCGTACGGCCCCCAGCCGTTGCCGCCAACTGTTCCGTTCACAACGGTTTCGGTTGTGAATGGAGCAGACGGAGCAAAGGGCTGCCAGGAGCAGAAGACCCACGTCTGCGATCCGGCTGGTCAAGCTGTCGTGGCTAGAGTCTACCGGTGCCTCTAACGTGCTCTGAACTCAGAATAGGGGTGGCTTTTAGGAAACGCTTTGTTGTTTTTGTTTATTACTTTTTGTGTGTGAATGAAATGTATTTTTATATGCCTAGTCACAAAAGCTATTGAATATATTTTATATAAGAGAAAGTTTGTATCTTTTTAGCAAATTAAATAGCCGTATTTTACGAAACCGAAACTGAAAAAAAATGGACGTACATTATTTATGCTTTTAGTTGCCTTTTAATATAATTTTCTTACACGTAAGTTCTTATAATGTGTTTTTTATTGAAATATATTGTTCTTTTGTTATATTTCAATAATTTCTTGTTTACGAGGCAACCGTAGGCAACGCTGCGGTGCGTGACTTCCACTTCCAGTCGCCAGCTTCAATGGCCGCTGCCAGATTCGGTGTGCTTCTGCCGAGTTTGTTGATCTGCCCGTAATCACCAACGACGCAAAACCGGCCGGGGCAACATGTCGGTCCTCTTCCGAAGCCTGCGTCACCCGTGGTGGCGTCAACAACCGCAAAGAGTAAGCCTCGAGTGCAAGCCCTCTGTTCCATCCCGTCCAAGCTCCTCGGCGGTCTCGAAGAGCCCGTCGACGAGCCTGACCACAACCTCTTGCGGCCGCTCTACATGGACGCACAGGCGACGACGCCGATGGATCCGCGCGTTCTCGACGCGATGCTGCCCTACCTCATCAACAACTACGGCAACCCGCACTCGCGGACCCACGCGTACGGCTGGGAGAGCGAAGCGGCGGTCGAGAAGGCCCGTCGCCAGGTCGCGGACATCATCGGCGCGCAGCCCAAGGAGATCATCTTCACGAGCGGCGCCACCGAGTCCAACAACATCTCGGTGAAAGGGGTGGGCCGCTTCTACGCGGAGAAAAAGAAGCACATCATCACGACGCAGACGGAGCACAAGTGCGTCTTGGACTCGTGCCGCGCGTTGGAAGCCGAAGGCTTTGACATCACCTACTTGCCGGTCCAACGCAACGGTCTGGTGGACGTCGGCCAATCTCGAAGCCGCCATAAGACCTGACACCTCCCTGGTGTCCGTCATGACGGTGAACAACGAAATCGGCGTAGTGCGCGCCGATCGCCGAGATCGGCGCCATCTGCCGGAAGAAGAAGGTGTTTCTCCACACGGACGCTGCCCAGGCGGTCGGCAAGATCCCCGTGGACGTCAACGAGATGATGGTTGACCTGATGTCCATCAGCGGGCACAAGATCTACGGTCCCAAGGGGGTGGGTGCCCTCTACCTGAGACGGAGGCCGCGTGCTAGGGTGGAAGCCATTCAGAGCGGAGGCGGGCAAGAGCGCGGGATTCGCAGCGGCACTGTCCCGACGCCTCTGGCGGTAGGCCTAGGAGCCGCCTGCGAAGTGGCGGCGAAGGAGATGGAGTACGACCACCGCCATGTGTCCAGGCTGTCGGACATCCTCGTTTCGCTGATCACCAGCGAACTGACCCACGTGGTCCGCAACGGAGATCCGCAGAGGACTTACCCCGGCTGTGTCAACCTGTCCTTTTCGGCGGTCGAGGGCGAGAGCTTGCTGATGGCAATGAAGGACGTGGCGCTGTCCTCTGGTTCAGCCTGTACGTCCGCTTCCCTGGAGCCCTCCTACGTGCTGAGGGCCATCGGAGCAGACGAAGATCTCGCCCACTCTTCGATCCGGTTTGGAATCGGGAGGTTCACTTCAGAGGAGGAGGTCGTCTACACAGCCAAGAAGTGCATCGACGAAGTCAAGAAATTGCGGGAGATGAGTCCGCTCTGGGAGATGGTTCAGGAAGGCATCGACCTCAAGTCGATACAGTGGACGCAGCACTGAATCTCTATATTGTTCGTTGTCCATAGTCTCGGCGTTTGGAGTCACTCTTTATCCCTCAAACGGCCGAGGCCCTTCCAACGTTTTGGATCGAGGCACCACCGAATGACTCGAGAAGCAAAGAACATGCATGAAGGCTGTTCTGTTCACCGAGCATCAAAAAAGCGACTTTATTTGCTTGCGGCACTTTTCGAGGGAAGAGAGCAGCGTTGAGTATGGCAGTGTGTCGGAAAAGGCTATCTTCAGCTGATCAAAGACTTTGGTGTGAGTCATCGTAATGCTGGTCGACTGACTCGGCTTAAAAACTGTTTGCAGTTCTGTTCCCTTCCACAGGCATCTGTGGAATCGTCATGTTTGGCTGCCGTTAGCCGCTGAAAGCTGTCTCTAGTGAGTGAAAGACAGTGACTGTAAGCAGTTGGGGCTTCTGACTGCTCAACTAGCTTTCTGATATAAGATGACAGAAATGACACTTCAAACCACAAACTGAAGCAGTTTGTGGTTTGGCCTGGAATGGTGTAGCGTCGGACACTACTTTGGGACAGACTAGGTTTTAAGAGAACTGTATCGAAGATCGGCGAAGTGGTTAATTTGAGTGAGATAGAGAGTCTAGTCGGAAAGTTTGCTGCAAGTGTTGGATAAAGAGGATTGACGTCGTTGACACAAGATCCTTGTTTGAAAATGTTTTCTTCTCTTGGTTTTGAATAGAAGGTTTTCAGCTTGCACACCTTTTTGCATTGAGGGTCAGATGGGTTGATGGTCTCTTATTGTTTCCGTGATGTATGCAGCTTCATAGCTCTCCTTCATCTGTATTTATGGCAATAACCTGTCGTACTGGCCTGGTTGACTTTACAGATAGTTTACTTCCCACGGACAGATTGTAGCAGAATTTTTTGTTTGTCTTTATTATTAGACTTTTCCTGCTAGATGGAGGTTCTCGTCCTATTTATCACAGCACTGAAAATCTATGTATCCAAGAGTATTTTGGTCCCATTACTGTAAGAAGTAGCATGATAATAAAGTAGACCAAGTTATCTTCGTTGCTTGAACATTTTATAAGGGCTTTCCCAACAAAGGCTTGCAAAGTGCCCCTTGGAAGTGACTGAAAATTAACTAGTGTTTCAGCTTATTACTAAACTTGCACATGATTGTAGATACACAGTTGAACGAAGTGAGCCTCTATTGCCACAAACTCTCATGTTACCAGTTTGTCTATGTTGAAGTGATGGGATAAGAAGTTTGCAGTGCATGATGAGGCATAAAAATAACAATGTGAATTCCTTTTTCTTCTTTTTTTTCCTTACAGTTCGCTTGTTTGTTAGTACAAAACATGAGCTACGTACTAGCTTATTTTCTTTTTGAATAACCCAGCAAATTTGAAGAGTTTCTGGGAATTCCCTTGTCGCTATCCGTCTCGGAGAATGACACAGCTCACTGGTTCAACATCACGCAGTCATTTATTCCATTATCGCCCACGCTGCAATCCCAAAAGGCAGTCGCACATACGCCGCGATGGCCTTTTATCTGCGACGGAGCGCTGCTCGCGTGGCCCTTGGCCCCCTTTGCAGTGGAAATGACCACTGACAATTTGGCAGGCAGGCAACCTAGGCCAATGCTTTGGATCCCCAGGTTGCCCACAAGTTATATCAGCCAAACCACTGAAAGGCTGCCTAGAACGTGATGATAAACCATGGACTGAGATAGGAAAACGTCTCAATTTTGGAAAGTTGGAAAGGTTTCTCCTCTAGGCCCTCGTGCACTGTAGGAAAACTGCAGGGTAGGAAGCTCTCCCTCACGTACACAATCACTCTATGCAGGGTGCAAGTGCGTCTCACAGGGGTTGCGATGATGTCAGAACGCCGAGCTCTGATTGGACGATTGAAAAAAGTAGTGAGTACACCTCAAGTCATCAAGCACTTAGGTCTCCCACTCTCCTTTCAATCAAAGCCAATCGGAGCTCGTCATCGTTCTGACGTCACCGCAACTCCTGCACAAGAAGCAGACAAAAGCATTGTGCAAACTTTGAGCTGACAAGTAAAAAAAAACCTATAAAGGAAAACAATTATCTAAGTGGCAACTGCTTTTAATGTGCTACTGACTCGTATTAAAAGATCATGGGCTCATTTATAATTACTTATTATGAATGGGATTGGTGTTGGGTAAAGTATGTCTAAAAAATACTTGAAGTAAAGTATGAAGTAAGTGAGAGCTTATCTACCTCAAGTAAAGTTGTGAGTACACCGGCACAATCTACTTGAGGTAACAGTACAAGGAGTTCCGGAGAAAAGAGAGCCGTGTTTTTTGACCTGCAGATAAATAAACTATGCATTGTAGAAAGCTCAAACCTCTCAAACTCCGTAAGAATGTGAAGCTAGCGATTGGGACATAACATGAAAGTTTGAGAACATGACATTACCTGGATTGAAAGATATAATTGAGAAAAACAAAATTTCTCTGTGAGCCGTTGTCTACTTACCGTAGGCCTAATATTGTCAAAACAAGAAATGCTATTGTGAACACTTGTGGGATTAATATCAGTGGAATTAAATACTTGTCATCAAGAAAGATAATATTTTATCTCTTGGTGACAATTCAGTTAGAATATGGTAAAAGTCTTATTTTTCTACCGTATTGTGTTTTATTGTATTTATAAATGTTATATTGCGATCATCCTTCTAGAGACACTTAGTGCTGCTAAAAAGATGATTGCAGTTATGAGATCTCCTGAGAGTCTCCGACACCCTGCCCAGAAGATGTGCTCAAAGGGATTGAAGTAAGTTTTGATATATTTGTTTTGAGAATTTCGCTTCCACTGCAGGCAGAATATTATCTGCAGTAGAAAGGGGGGGGGGGGAGGGCAACAGATCCTCCCGAAACCAGGATGCTCTGGTTGATGAAGGTTGAAGCGTCGTGTGGGTTAACTTCGAAGCATATGGCAGGTGGATCCATTATCCAGCCGGTACGTGGCTGGACCCACTTGACCTTGGATCTTCTGGGGAGAAGCATACTTCATCTGCTGAACTTAATTTCTAAAAAAATTAAAATACTACAGATACCTCGTGCTCTGTGCTTTTCCAAAACTCGCAGTTTTGTCAGTGACATATTTAGATTTGATTTGTTTACATCTACTTTGAGCCCTGACATGGTGCTATAACAATTAAGAAGTAAAATTACACCGCCCCGCCAACTTGCGGGCATTTAAATTACTCCCCAACACTGTATGGGATACACTGGTTAAGGCGGAGAGGAAGTCCATCTGCTTAATTCTAGTGCGCAGGAGTTGCATGACGTCAGAACGACGCCGAGCTCTGATTGGCTTATATTGTGGGTAGACCTCAATGCGCCAGATGCCTCAAGGCCTACCCACTATATTTTTTCAATAGAGTTTGGCGTTTTGATTATCGCAATTCCTATGCAAGAACAGACAAACTTCCGCTCCACACACTTTTTTTATGAGCACATGACCGCGAAATTAGTTTCTGTTTAGTTAAAATAGTGGTAATGACAGCGAATGATATCTGAAGTAATTTGAAGAGTGCCATTTTTATCCCATTAAGCAAGGCAAACCCAACGAGAGAAAGCCGAGAAACCGAACTCTACTGCTTACAATGGTGATGTACGGAAGACAGCTAGGACCACAGACCGCATGTGCTATATTTTTAAAATGAATATCACGCAGGAAGGCAGCCACCACCCTAATTTATATCAATGTTTGGCCGCGCCTTGTCTGCTCGAACGCGCGTGCAGCGGAAGAACCAGTCAGAAGAACTACCCGCTCCCGTAATGAAACAGTGAAAATTCAAACGTATTATTAACTTTATAATTATGTATCTCAACGAGGGAGAGATCCCGCGTTCAGCAAATTCTAAACGCTTGAACAATGAAGCAGACTGCACTCCGTAAAGCTCTGCTGCAAACAAAAGTGTCGAGGAAGTCCTTGAGAAGAAAAGCTTTCCAGGCACCCCTTGGAACAAAAGAATGGTATGTAAAGCAGACCACACAGAAGAACAAACAGAAAGAAAATCAGCCCTCGTTTCCTTCAAATACGTTCGCGGGAAAAGAAAGAAAAGTTTTCAGTAGATTTTGAGGAAGGAAAGAGTGCGGCGGCGGTAAGAAGAGGTTCGCCTGTACGCCGCCAGTCGTAGGGCGCACGCCCAGAAGAGCAGACGAAGCATTCGGAGCAGACGAGCGCGTGCCATCGTAAAGCAGAAACCTAAAGTTCCGCGGTCGCGACGCTTTCCAAAGCGCATTTCGTTTCAACTTAGATCACTTATAGGTTCATTCAACTTACCGTGCCGCTAAAAGAAAAACATCGCAAGTGAGTTTGCAGAAACCGGAGCTCAAACCTTCCCGCAAGATGACATCGCCATCGACATACGACAAATTGAAGATGGCGGCCGTGGACCAGGGTTTGTTTCTGATTCAAGACCTTCTGGAGCGCTTGAGACGCGTCGAGAGCATCCTCGCGATCATCGGGCTCTTCTACGTCGGCAAGACAGCGTCGGCGGTGACCGTGCGGCTGCTCGAGGGCTTCAGGGTCCACATCCTTTCCCAGTTCCGCTGGCACGACTTGACGCGCTACGGAGAATGGGCGGGTGAGTCGTTCTGCCGCGCGAACTTGACCGACTTCAAGGTCTCTCTCCTCCTGGTTGCCCCCGATTTACTTTTTGCCTAATCTTTTGCTTCGTGGAATTATCTCTTCCTTCCTCCTTTGCCTAGCGCGCCGAAAAATAAGCGTCGTTTTTCTTCGGGGGTTAACACAATGCGAGGAAAAGTGGCGTGCACGCGTTTTCATGCAGGCATCGAATGACATTTATGGACGATATCGGAGCTTTGTGGTGTCCCGAAATTTTGCGCTGACACAAAATACTTGTTAAATATAAAAAGAAAAAGTGTTTATACGATGCTTTAACGTTTGACATTCCGTGCTGTCACTCAAACGTTTACAAAAAGAACGACAAAAAAGTTTTCTGCGCGGTCTTGTGATTCGTTAATTATTGTCCAAATTATAACAATGTATGCAACGGCATTTCACAGGTATTAAAAAGCGCAGAAAGAGACAGGGACGAAGAAAAGACTCCAACAACATGACTGTGTTTGTCTTTTTTCGTCCCTCTTTATGTACTTTTTTCGTACCTGTGTGCAGACGCAACTAGCTCAACCTACTCTTGTGCAACGTGGCCCGGGGCCATGTTACGCATTCGTGTAATGGAGCTACTACACGTGATACATAAGGTGACGGCGTGTTATCAATTCGAGAACAGTGACACACCAGCTAAGGCATACTTTGTTGGCTATATTTGGTTCATGATGCAGTCTAGAAGTTTTTGTGCGACACAAGGGACAATCACAAGGGAGTATACATGGACAAGCGCAACTTTCAACTAGTTTATTTCTGCCTAATCAACCACGAAGATCCAGAAAGAGCATGCGCAGCACGCTACACAGAAGCAATAAAAGGAAACAGAAAAAAAGATAGAAAAGTCACACACCAAGACACATTCCCCGATAGTCATTATCACACTAGCAACCCAGATAAAAACTGGACTTCACTTTTAAACAAAGCAACCGAGATATATCGCTAACACATGCATGTCCCTTCTGCATACAAAACATTTCCATCAGTTCTCTGGCTGTGATATCTTTGCTTCTACCCAAGATCCTGATCTCGTGAAATACTCCCTTGTGATTGTCCCTTAGTTGTGCAGAAACTTCTAGACTAAGGCATACTTGTTGGGAAATTAGCTGTGCAATTCACTTTATTCCGTGCTTAAGCATCATCGTTGACTGAGCGAAGTTGAAGACGGCAGGGGTATTCTTACCCTTGCGTCATGACAGTCACTTTCTAGGATGTTAGCGATTCAAGTAACGGTGAAGGTGACTCTAGCATAGAAAGCAAACATTTTGAAGCTCCTTCTTGTACAATCCAAGATAGAATTTCATTTTACGGTCACTGAGTGATTGTATTGTTTTTCGCGCAAAATAACTCGGGCCCAAGACGAAAAGTCACGTGACCCCGAAGGTTAAGAGCACTGGCAAAAAACAAAAAAGAAACAAAAAACAGAGACCTGTATTTGAATAAATACGGTAGTCGAGGCAGTTTCTGCGCACCAGCCGATCAACAGGAAACCAAACTCTGACTGAACTTATGCTCCAATGCAGTGCCACTAAATCTTTGGAGAGTTAAAGGAGTGTCACCTTTAAAGTGAAACTCTAATTTTGGTACTATTTGAGAGGGGTGGTTTTTTGCCGTTTATGATATTAGTATCTTGAGTCTGGTAGGTTCATAAAAATTGGTGGGACGTACTTACCCTTGCCAGTCACCTTGTAGGATGTTCACGATTCAAGTAAAGGTAAAAGTGATTCTAGCGGAGAAGACCAACATTTTGAAGCTTTTCCCATGTCCACTAAATGATTGTATTGTTTTTCGTGCAAAATAACTCGAACCCAAGGCGGAAAGTCACGTGACCCCAGATGGTTAAAGAGCAGTGCCAAAGAATGAAAAAGGAAACAATAAACAGAAACCTATATTTGAATAAATACAGTAGGCGAACAAAAATGTAAGGGCGCAAACGAGCTGGTGTACATTGCAAATGGTTGAAAAAACTTTTTTGTGTTGTGTCGTTTACCCGCAGTCTCGGGGTTTTTTCAACCATGTGCACAGTAGGCGAGGTAGTTCCTGTGCACCAGCCCATCAAAAGGAAACCAAACTCTGACTCAACTTATGCTCCAGTGCCTAAAGTGACCAGACGTCCTGATTTAGGCAGGACAGGTAGATTTATGTTCTGGTGGACATGCTAGTTTTTTGCCGGAATTTTGCATGAATGATATTGACAGGCTGCGTAAACTAAGTGTAAAAGGAGGAGCGGGAGATGCGCACTACCTGAACTGGAGTGTCTTGCTAAAATTTGTTTTTCGCTCGTTTCTGTTTGTTTCGTAATTCCCATTGTAAGTTAAACCTACTTTAGCGTGAGCCTGATTTCTAGAAAAGAAAGCTGGGTGTCCAGTTTGTACTTTTCATGACCTTTAATATGTATTATTGTTACAAAAGGGCAATAAGTAATATGCTTCAATATCAAAGATGAACAAGCTTAATCATTATCAGAGGCTGTTAGTGGTGCAATCACAGTTTTGTTTTTAAGTGATGCGCTAACACATGTTGGCCTCCGCTCCCAAAAGGGTCAGTGGCTGCTCTATACCGACAGTTTGCCCGCTACAAAACCTGCTACAAAAAAGTCCAGTGTTGCTTTCATCGCCAAATTTTGCCCTCGTGATGCTGCTTGATCGCTCCCATTGGCTCGTAGTGTGGGCTGCACTCCGACTCTGGGCAAAACTAAGGATAGTTACAGAGCTGCGTATACGGTCTGCTCGGCATTTTGCTGAAAAACGATGCACACCCATTGGAAGTACTGGTGCCTGGAACGCGGCTTCGGACGGTGCGTCTTAGCCCGCCCGTGCATCAAACGCGGTCCCGGAACGGCAACAAAGGACGTCGCAAAAGCTGCCGCGTCATGCAGCCGGAAGTCCCGCTAAATAGTGCAAGCCTTCTGCGACTGTATTGTTGTCGCGGAGTACCTACTCCAGGCTGCTGAAGCTTCTGCTGATGGTCAAGCCGGAGGGTGACCCACAGCGAAACGGGCACCACCACATCCGCTGCCGCCGCTGCAACACCGCCAGGATCATGGCCGGCGACAACGTGACACTTGTACGACGTCATTGGGCGGAAATGAAGGAGAGCACTTTTTCTGATGCGGTAAACACACCGGTGGCAGACGCGTTCCAGGCACCGCAATTGGAAGTGACCTTTGCTGTGTCGCGGGTCGTGCTGTCACGTCGTCACACAAGCTCTTTTTTTTTTTTTGTATTGCCAGTTGTGACAGGAGGCACGGATGGCATTGGGCGGCAGTATGCCAGGGAACTTGCGAAGCGGGGGCTCAACATCATCCTCATCAGCCGCAACATGGACAAGCTGCGGGCGACTGCGCAGGAGTTGGGCAAGATGATCCGTTCGGGGGGGGGGGGGATTGGATTATGACGACACCGGTGATTTCCTGAGCTATCCGAACTAAAATGTTCTGAATACCCACCATTTACCTTTCATGCTTGTCCTCGGTTTTGAAGTTGATACAAAGAAACCATCTTCCCTCTCTGCTTGGCCAGAAAAAGAAATAGAGGGTACCACATCAGTTTACTCTCGGAGCAATATTTCTGCAAAAGGTTCACTCAGTTGTGTAGCTTTCCATAGCTGCTATACAGCGTCAATCAAATGGATTCTTGGCCCCTTAAAAAAAACCCACAAAAGTCAGTTTCTTAATGTACCGAGCAAAGATTTTGTACAGTGGTGGCCAAAAATGCTGCATTTTATGTATCAAAATTTCAAAGAATTCGCTACCCTCTAATTTTCATTGACGTGACACTTGCAGTGTTATCATGATGTAGAATACGTGAGACTGTGGTAAAGCTGGGAAACTTGGTAGAAGAACAAAAACAAAGGGGGAAAGAATGTCTCAAAACATTCGTTTCCCATTTTTTTGTTTTTCGACCAAGTTTCCCAGCTTTTACCACAATCTTGGGTATTCCACATCATAATCAACATCCACCAGCTTGCCTGCGCTCTCACTGTTTTTTCAGTGTGATGATGGAGCAAAACGACGACAGTATCCTGACTGCGTCCCTAGATGGAGGTTAGTGTGTTCTGGCTTTCCTCATGCTAAAACAGAGTTCAGACAGTACATTTCGGCGTGTTTCCATGGCGTGTTTGCTGCGACCTGGAACTCTTGAGTTTGGCTCTCTCCCCACAGAGGTGGACTTCAGGGTGAGGACCCATGTGATCCAGGCCGACCTGAGCGAGGGGGCGCCACATCTACCCTGAGATCGGCAGGCAGCTCGAGGGCAAGGAGATCGGCATCCTGGAGTAAGAGACTTTCACATCTTGGGAGGGGGGACTGCTCTCTGGTAGCTAAAGGACCCGCTGCGCTGATTGCCTCTCACGTCGATGCCTCCCGCTCAGAAATTCTGCCGACCTCTGCCCTTGTAATGTTTTTTCACGGGGTTTCCAAGCGCCATGTGCACGTAAACATTTTTTTTTAATGAATAATGCGAAGAATGATGCGCATTAAACCTTTTCATGAAGGTGCCTTAGGTGGTGCATTTATCATATTACTAAAATTTTGATTATTGTAAATTTCTGAGAATAACTCGAGCTTAAAAAAAAGCTTGCTCTTTTCCCATCTATAGGAGTGAAATGACAAAAACCGTCTAGTTGACATTGCCGGCTCAAAGATGGCACAACGCGCACTCGGGATCTACAGGACCTGTTTTTGGGGGTATACATCTCAAAGAAGCTTTGCCATTTTTGATTTGTGTTGCCCCATCTGTGAGCAGGAGCTTCAACGAGACAGTTTTTAACGCTTTCCTCCGTGTGCATGAAGAAAAAAACGGGTCTTTTGGGTTTAAATTTTTTTGTTGAAACCTGCACTCGTAAAGTTTGAGTATGATGAATGCGCCACATAAAGATGCCTTTGTGAAATGTTTTATTGTACTCAATTCATTGGTTTATTTTATAGAGATTTTTTTTTACCCAATCTTCTGCGGCAGTTTGCATGAAGTCTCACCATAATTTATGTACTAGGTACGCTCTGTTCAGACCTAAACAAAGAGTGTGGCGAGAGCTAAGTGCTGGCAGGCCCGATCATCTGCCTTCCTTTTTGTTCCTCTGCATGTGTATGCACAAAAGCGTGATCGTGCGGCTAATCGGCTGACATATCATTGTTCCAAAGAGCACATAGCTTCCACTGCACCGTCAGTTCAAGGGCGAATAAGGCATAGCGAACTGTCTCCTGACGGTTTTGCGCATAGAAGCTGCGCGGTACCGCTGGGCTCAGACTTAGAGTTGGCGACCTGCACCGTCATTGCGCGCAAACTGGACCGCCCGGCGACGGCACAAAGTGGTGGCCGGTGCTCGACGGGCATTTTTCGCAGTTGTTCGGCACCACCTATCTGCAAACTGGGAACCGCTTTTGATGTCCTTCTAGAAGACTTTAACCGGCTATTATGCTCACGCTGTCGTGTGCGAACGAAGGTTGCACAGAACAAATCCTTTTGCAGTTATCCTCCGCGTATGCATTCAATTTCTCCCCGACCTCGACTTCCCGCTGTCGCCATTTTCTGATGGCACCGTCCTGCATGACCGACATATTCGGCACCTTTCTCTGCGCGTATTTCGCCTCGTTTGGCGATTATTTTTTGAGCGTCGGTAATATGTATGGGGCATAGAAGCAGCGAAAACTGTACAGTGGTACGATGGCAATGTGTTCCGATGGATGGAAGAACGTCAGTAGGACGTTGGGCTGCCCTTCATTTGTAGTTCATGGACAACCCCCCCCCCAGACGGCGCTCGCTAGTCGAAAAGGTCCGTTACGGCACGTTGCGGTTGAAAAGCTGGGCTCCCCTTTGCGCCACGCTGCTACTGACCTTGGATAGCTTTACGGTGGCACCACAAGAATTGGCAGACGGTCGCATCTGCTACACCTATGTAGGCACGTAGACAACCCCGGAAAAGTCCAGTTCTGAATACTGGCACTTGTTCAGGGGCAGAATGGTCAGGCATAGATTATATTATCGCTTTTTGAGCCCCCTTTTACTCTAGTGGTTCTTCCGTCTGACTGGAGGCCAAAGCTACGAGCCATCTTCATGGAAGTCTTATGGAGGTGAACACCCTAAAGCCAATCCAGTCGATCGGAGCGTCTGTGGTACCCATTTTTTCATTTGAGCATGATAAATGCACCATCAAAAAACCCTTTCTTTAATGTTTAATTGCACTCCATGCATTGGCTTAATTATGCACTTTGTTTTTATGCCTGATTAGCGGTTGCTAACGCCCTGTGTAGGCGCAGGGGTGTGCAGCCCATAGCTTCGATCCTCTCGCACGCAGAAAGTATAGTGCATTTATTAATCGTAAATTAAATAAGTTAACATGCTCCATTTGCTGTTTTCCAGTCTACTACTATCTAATAGTAAAGAAAAGGAACACATACAATCGGAGAATCAAAGAAATTGGCGAGTATAAGGACAGATAATCGGAGGTTTTGGTTCAAGTTACAAAAGCACTTGGTGGGACAAGCTCCCTTGACAGCATTGGATCATTCATTTGTAACGTGACAAAGTCTGATCTTTGCAGGCTTTTAATAAATTGAGCCAACGTTTTGACACACTGTTATGTACGAGGCGAGGAACTATGCCCACCTTTGTTTTCAGGGACAAAAGCAAAAAAATCAGCAAAACACAAAATTGTGTTTGACACATGGCTAGATACAACGAAGTATAAAGAATGCAACGTTGAAAGTATTTTTTTATAAATCATTATTAATAATTTAACGGCACATTACATTTTAGTGTTCAGATGTGCGGCTACCAGTTAGTAATAAAACCATAGATAAATTAAGATGTTTCTAGACTGATATTGAAGGATTTGCTCTCAACATTGTGTTCTTTGCACATTTAGCTATTGCAAAAAAAAGTCTCTACCTGTCCTAGATACTGATATAGCCCTCCTGCATATTTGCAAATAGTTCAAGATATTTCTTTTAAAAAATACTGTTTTAGCATTAACTTAAATGCACAATTCATCCCACATAGTGATTTATAAACCGATATCATCACTCAGGTATTTATCCACAAAATCAGAAATTTAGCAGAGTTGAAGAAAAATAACTAAAATATATAAAATACAAAAATTTTGATTTTTTGGCATTAAAGATTTATGTCTTTTTTTTTTTAAGTGACAAAATACATAGGTATATTTCTTTTGAATATTGTTTACAAAAATTATTCAGACCTGCTAATTTGCACAGTAACCAGAACGTGGTGCTGCGATTTCGGTAGAATGGAAAGATGGGCTGTACATTGCATCAGAGACGAAATCACTAACAGAGCACATGACAAAGGAGACAAAACAAGATGTTACTATCAACTAAATTTTAATATGAAAAAAAAAATGGAAATACCTTATTTTCTGTATTATAGTTACACCCTTTGTAAAATCTGCAGTGGCAAATTTCGGCTGAAAAACAAAGGTTTCCCTTAGATAGTCCTCACTTGCTGCATAGTCTGAGCATAAAAAATGCTGTACACAGCAGACCTTGAAAGATGCCTGCTTAATTAGCGCACAAGAAAGCTTATCAACAGAAATCATTCTTAACAACTGTCATTCACGAAATTTGTCACGGCTCATTAGAATCTTGAAGAAATGGGTAAATTCTTGCATGGTCTGCACCTGTAGAGTCTGCACCACCTACAATTTCGACTTATAAACATGGATAGTTCGGAAAATATAGTATGTGTACCTTGTAATCAGAGTTCAGGACGCAAGACGCAATGTATTCAAATTCTTTGTGTGATTAGCATAATGATGGTTCACTGATACATTTTGTTTTGCTAACCTAAAAAATATCTCCCTAAGTTTGTTTTGTTTTTTCTGCTTACGTAAAACCTTGGAGTTTACTGCCAAATGACCTGATGGCAAAAAACGAAACTGAGAGACTTTTTAGGCTTTTAGCATCTGACTTGCCGTTAAAAGAAAATGTATCGGTGTGTCATCATCACACTTATCACGCAAGGAATTCAAATATGTTGCGTCATTACTGTGATTACGAAGATATATATCTTTTTTGTTTTGCATTGAAGTTAAGTTAGTAGTGCTTTGTTTGTACGGTAATTTCGGTACGAGTGATTGCAAACTGTGTACTGTTGGTTAGACAGCACAGGTATTGAGAAGTGCCAAAAATACAGGGACGGAGACAAACACCACAAAGGTGCTCTTTTTGGACGACTCCGTCCTGCATTATTGGAAGTCCTTTTTTTTGTCCCTGTTTCTTTTTTTTCCACTTTTTTATGCTCGTGTAATTGCAAACATACTTGCTCATTTCAAGGTTTTAAGTGAGACAGCGGTTGTGTCACCTCTGTCTTGCAGTCAACAATGCAGGCGTCATGTACGACTCTCCCAGCCTCTTCCTGAACGTCCCGGAGAAGGTTTGTGGCATTTCTATAAAAGTCTTAGGTACGAGCGTTGCTAGAGCTATCTATTCTTATAATTTGTCTATAGACGTAGTGTAGCGTATTGACTACACGAGCCACCGGAAATGACGCCACGTCACCATTGAGTGACAGCCACGCCCAAGCCTGT
The DNA here is from genome assembly GCA_037355805.1 of Ixodes ricinus. Taxonomy (NCBI): domain Eukaryota; kingdom Metazoa; phylum Arthropoda; class Arachnida; order Ixodida; family Ixodidae; genus Ixodes; species Ixodes ricinus. Next base: position 15,935 of record JAZHYW010069751.1, read on the forward strand.
GCACGGCACAACGCGATGGCGAGGTGGCGCCATCTCCTAGCAGTTTATGTAGTCAATAACGCCACATGCAGTAATACTTAATTTACACCAGATCTAAACCCACAAGTGCAAACCAATTTTTCTTCGAGGGTTTCTTCCAGGGTTTTCGTGAGCCACTGATCGACGCAAAAATTTAACGTTGTGAAATTGAGAGGAATATAATTGGAAGGAACATTTTTCATAGATATTGCAGGCAGCCAAAGTAATCTTGGTCTTTAGTGCCTTAGTTTAATATAGTACTGTAAAGTTCCGAAAGAACGCCCACTCAAAATGAAGAGATAAATGGTAGAAAAACATGGAGTGGGCTATCTTTGGGGATGCCGCTGCAAAACTTTATAAAAAATAATGATAAGCACCGGGGCAGCTGCTACAAACCATGTGACGCGGGAAGTGATACCACAGATTGCGGACACGGCAAATCGGGGGGTGGGCGATGTTTCGAATTTTTATGTTACAGATATTTAGCCAGAAAAATGGAGATGGGTGATCTCCCAGGGAGGGGGCATCCTTATGGGATTTTATGGTAGTGGGGCCTAAGGGTTGGCCAGAAACAGTCGCCCAAAACTCTTCCTGGTCGTTCGTCGTGCCAATAGCAGCTGCGTTTCTGACACAGCGCTTGGCTGACTTAGCCGAACACTGCGTCAGTGTTGGGCTGGTGCTTGTGTTCAGTCAGTACGCCCAATGGAACACGAGTCCATGACGTGGCACAGTCCGTGCCCCACGCTCGATCAAGGAGGATGACGTGAAGAACCACATGTCTGGTGTTGGGTAAACACAGAGCTCTGAAAAACAAGCGGACAAATTGCCCTCATAACTCAAATCTCCTCGCCAATGCATGGTATGTTGCAGGTTTAGAATTGCAAAAAAGCTCCTCCACAAAGGCCCCTCTTCTTTCCACTTTGGCAGAAAAGATGCTGGAGAGGAGGAACTTGGCAATAACGGCCAGCAGAGAGCTTTGTGGAGGGGCTTGTCTCGATATTCTTAACTCTCTAACTGGAGAGCGCATCTTTGGATGCGCCTCAGTTTGGACTTTCGGACAACTCGCCTTTCAACGCATGCAAATTTTTATTGGTTATAGGTGCTGCCATCTATTGAACACAATAATAAATGTGTCTAGATTGATTTGCATTTGCTGGCTGCTGACATAATTTTATTGATTTGGTGGCAACTATTTGTTGCTCTTGTTCGGGATCATGGATGCTTGCAAGCGGCGCAAAGCTTTGGTTGAGCGAAGTAACGATGATGACTCTGACAATGAGTACATCGGTGATTTGAAAGCACGCTTTCCTTTCCGAGGAAGGTGTGCTCAACACAGAAGGAGCAACGAGTTGTTCCTTTTCATCCATGTAAATAAACTAGTTATTATTTTTAGTGCAAACCCATTTCTTTTAAATATCTTTATGTGAAAATACTTATTAAGGCATGGTCGCACATAGACCCTAAAAAACTGCCCACTTCAAACAAAGCTCAGCATGCAACGAACTAGGTATGTGCTGTCTGTGACAGCTGTATGGTAGGCAGGGTGTCTAGCGACCGAGAAAACCGCAGAATTGTCGGAAATTTTAATTACCGGGAAAAATCAGGGAATTGTCAGGGATATTGTCAAAAAGCGAGTCCAGTCAGGAAAAATGAGCCGGAAATGCCATCGAGTGCCCTGAGCAAAGACTTGAGGACTTTGGGGCAGAAAAATAGGCAATAAACTCTGCTTAGAGCGGAGCGTGGGCTCTGCTCACCCGATGTAGTGTGCTACCCGATGCAAAGGCAACAGCCGACAAATCTACTCCAAGCCTTGGATTGGATTGGATTGAGGGGACAACACTACACTTGATCCTGTCAGAGCTACTAGATTCAGTAACAAATGGGGAATGCCACAGACCTTAATCCAACCCAAGCATTAAGCTGAAAGTATCCTAAAGCTTGCATCTGGCGGCTATGGCCATGCACCATTCTGCCATTCGGTTATTGACGTGTGTGATTGAGCGTCGTGTTTTCATTGTGTTTCCGGGAGTGGCCTCTTCACTGACGATGTCGGCGGTAAGAAAGTGCTCGTTTAAACCGGACTGGACGAACCCGAATATTTTGGAATATGCAAGTAGGATTAAGCCCGATTCAAAATGATGCTCACAGTGCTCAATGTGTTGTAATGGTCCTATATATTTCACCACCTCTCCAGTGGTCAGGGACTTTCACCTGAAATTGTAAGGGAAAGTCTGGAAAAGTCAGGGAATTTTAAAATAATGACTGTTGCTTGACATCCTGGGTAGGGTCTTCCCAAAAATCTAGTTTAGTTGATCCTGTTTCTTCCCTCCAACCTTCCTTAGTACAGGTTGGAGGGATGGTGCAACTAATGGGAAGTTTCCTTGATGGATTTGGAGCAGTTTTGGAGCACTTTTTTGTTTATATCTTCTTGGGCGTGCAGTCACACTAAAGGTGCGAGCGTGGAGTACTTCTGGTTGGGTCCGAATCCACCGAGGGAATTCCACATAGAGAAGAGGCGTAACTCTATGCTATCGTCTTCCTGCTTGTTTGTTCTACCAAGGCCCACGTGTCAAGCCAATAAACGTGGTGGACATCCCAGCATGCCACACCTATGCAGTGCTCGTAAAAACCATAAATTGCCATCGGCGCTTTTGCACGAATAAGTCCTGAACGTCTTTACGGTTAATTTCGCCCACTAATGTAGAGATTTGGAAAAATCAATGTGCGACATTTGTGCATTTGCTTTCCTCCCCAGAAACTGGTGGAGAGTGTGAACATCAACATGATGGCCGTCATGATGATGACATACCTGGTGCTTCCACAGATGGTTGAAAGGTGAGCTGCCCATACCAGATGCTTCCTCTGCCAGTTGGTGATGTGAGAGCACCTTTTGACTGACGATCCGCGATCACCTGTCGGCGTTGCGCGCAGGGTGTCGCAGGAGGCAATCTGTGCACCAAAGAACTTGCTGTAAAATATTGTGGCAGCGCCCACTGTTAACCTATTCCAAGAATTGGGAATTCTGCAAATTATACGTTAAGCACCCATGTCTAGATTAATTCAGTTTTCAGTGAAAGTGGGGTGGGCGCTTCCTCTGTATTTTACAGGATGTGGATCGGCCATGTGTAAGGTATACTAAACGAACTAAAAGAGGTTTCTCTAAAGTGCCTGGATATAATTGGGTGAGGAGAGTAAAGGAATGAAAAATGAAATGCCTCAGTCTGCTCTTGAGTAGGCATAAATGAGCAGGGTGAAAAACCAATAGCATTCATCCTACTTGAATGATGCGGCCGCTAATTACGGTTGAGGACGTCCGTGACAAAGTAAAAACGAAGGGAGGAAAGGCACTTCACTTTGTTTACTTATTTCCTCTCCGATTTCTACGGCCCCGAAGTCTGAAAACGTGTGTGCAAAAGGTTCAACGATGGAGAAAACTAAAAATCATACTTTGTTTTGCTTACAAAGAAGCTTTGTTTGGACAAAAATCAAGTCTGAAAGATAACACAAGCAGTAACCCGTTCAGGGATTGCGAGGTCAGCAAACGTACCCATATCCTGAAATGTAACGTTAGAGTGCGACTGCAACCACTTGCGCCTCGTTGAGACTGCTTGCGTCGAGCTGGTGCTATGGCGACCCTTGCGATGAGCCAATGGGAGGAGCTGTGCTGCATGACGCAATGCAGCGCAATGCGGTCGACACAACCGTATGAACGAGGGTCAAAAATGTAAAGTGCGTCTCCACCGAAATGAGGTCACCGCGGACCCGCCCCTTCTCCCGGAACATTGCGACCGAGGTTGGTAACGTTGTGCAATGCTTGAGACAAAGCCATGGGGTGAATAAAGATTTGTTGGAACACGGCACACGGACGTTTGTAAAGCGTCCCATTTTGAGGTGCCGTCCACGCCACGTCGGACTGTCTGATGTTTGGTTGACGATTAGTACCAATGAACTAAATTTTTGGGGCTTACGAGCCAAAGCAAAGCATCTGCCATCCAAGCAAAGGACCGAGAACTGTGTGCGAGCAGAAATCTCAGATACAAGGCAGCGTCCCTATACACCAACCCAACTCTGTTACGTCACGCTGGGAGGTGGTGCTGCTGGCGCATTTCCGGTTTAGGGGTGTGAGCGGAAGTCGTGATGCGGGACGGGTATTCCTGCATTGTTTTGGAAGAAACCAGACTAAAACCTGCCTTCTCGTCAAAACACCGCGACTGGGGCTGTATCGGAAGAGCTCGGAAAGGTGCGTTTGCTGCCTGCTCGGTTCTTCCGAGAACGTGGATAGGTGCTGTGGAAAGGAAAAACCAGACATTAGGATCACGATTACTTGTGGCGGGAAGCACTTTGGGTTGAATTCATGTATACCTATGGTTGTCAGATGTATTTGTTTTGTTCCAACATGGACGCGGGAAATCCGTCAAGTTGTCCGACCACCTACAAACCACGTCCAGTGCGTCTTCATGTTCAAACGTCCGTCCGCTCGTTTGAATGACGTCGGCAAGTAGATAAAACGTTGCAATAAAAGGTACCGTAATTGCAGGCCTCGAGAGACTTTTAAGTTTGAAGGTTGCTCGGGGTAAGTAGGCTTGGTGTAAACAGTAGATACAAGGAGATATTGATCATTGTTACCAGTGGCCATCACAGACTTGTTAATTTCTTATGCCTGATTCACTCGGTCCAATTCTGCTTGCGATTTTCAGTATCGATGTTAAGCATCGCAGCTAGCGTCTAAGCTTATGCAGCCCGAGTGACTTCGGGACCGAAAATAGCGAGCAGAATGTCATCGTGGGAATCTGGCTTCATCGTCCAGTCTGCGGTGTTCGCGCGGAATGAATTAGCGTACACTACACCAGTTACACAAAGTTTTGCGGTGTAACAAGCTTCGTTAATTTTTCTCTGGTCACTAAAGCAGTAAGACATTGCTACGCAGGTGTAGGAGTCAAAAATTCCAACGCGAAAGAGAGCACGGCAAGTCACACTGACAACATCAGAATACAATGGTTTGTTGATGCGGGTTGCGGCGCTTCTTGCCCACAGCCCATCATGCAGGCACGGCGACGGCGGCGTGCTTTTAGGGGCACTCCGGTTTCTTTGTAAACATGAGCTGGTGCATACCGTGCTGCTAAGCCTTCGTCAAAAGGAGTGTGAAGATGCGCATTTCGGTTTTAGCGTTTCGAGATCAAAGTTGGTTGACCAGCCCTTTAGAATGCCTGGTGCCTTTTCGTGGCGCATCCATTCTGCAGTGCTTGCCGTGCTATCGGTCTGCCCTACACACATTGCCTGTGGTGCCATTCTTACAGAGAACATTAAGATTGTGCAGAACGAGCGTTGTTCAGAATCGGTCCTTCTCCATTGCCCGTGGGAGCGGTGGCACTAGGATCGCTATCCGCCGATACCTGCTCGCATGCGTGCAATCAAGAAGAACCATTTTTAAATGGCGTTCTTTCATGGAGCTTGTCAACAGATACATCTAAGAACATTGTTCGAGCTCTACTGGTTGTTGAAATTGTCTCAGTTGCGGATCATGCCGAAAGTAGCATACCGTAAAATCCCGTAAGGACGCCCACCCAAAATGAAGAGATAAATGGTGAAAAACATGGGGTGGGCTATCTTTGGGGATGCCACAGCAAAACTTTATCAAAAATTAATGATAAGCGCCGGGGCACCCGCTACAAACCACGTGACGCGGGAACCGATACCGCAGATCGCGGACATGGCAAATTCGCTTTTCACGATGCGATAAACACGCGACGGCAAATTCGCTTTTCACGATGCGATAAACACGCGGGAATTCGCTACAAACTCCTGTGTCACGGGAAAGGATACTGCAAGTTGCCGACGCAGAAGATTCGCGTTTCACGGTGCGAAGGACTCGCAGAAACCCGCCGAGAACTCGCATCTCACGGGAACGGATATCGCGGACGAAGCAGATTCAAGTTTCATGGTGCAACAAAGACGCGTAAACCCGCTACAATTTGCCTGTCACTGAAACCGATATCGCGCGCGTGGATCGCGGAAAAAAACACGGGAATTCGCTACGAACTCGGGAACGGATACCGCAAATCGCGAACGCAGCAGATTCGCATTTCACGATGAAATAAACACGCGGGAACAACTAGCGTGTTACGCGAGCCGTATCGCATGCAGATTGCAGACAAAAACACGGAAACCCGCTATGAACTTGCTTCTCAGACACACCGGTACCGCCGACCGCGCCGTTGGTGCGCGATTCCTGTGGGACATCGCTTGACGTTGAACGGGAATCGGGGGTGGGCGATGTTTCGGAATTTTTATGTTACATATATTTAGCCAGAAAAACGGGATGGGCGATCTCTCGGGGGAGGGCGCCCTTACGGGATTTTACGGTACATGGCAGCCTATATGCGGGCTCAATACTTCGTGGATTGGCCGAGGGTCACGCTTTGAAAGATTTCGTGGGAAGGAAGCTTTTGCGACTGAGATCTGGGTCCCTAATCTTCACGACGGGACCAAGCGGGAAAGGGACATTGCCATTGCTGCCTGCTGGGATTTACCAGCTCCTGACCGCCGACCAGTAGGTGGCGACGTCCCAGTCGCCCCCTGTCCCGCCGTGTAGATTAGGGCCCTTGGAGTGAGCTCCAACGTAAAATCAGCGCCAAGATAGTGACTCTATGGAACCTCGATGTTTGCTGTTCCAATTCAGGCTGTGCTTTTTAGGCTCCGCCCACTGCATAGAGAGCCAGTCACTGCGCTATACGAAAAGGAGCAAAGATGCAATCCGCCCGGAAACCAATCTGGCCCCAGCACTGGCCATTTTATGTCCTGCTTCGGAGATTAAATATATCTCGTCAGTCGTTGGTGTCCATTCAAAGGCTGCATTGTTCTGCCATATTTTTTAGACTATTGTCTGATACACACTGAAAAGTTGAAATTATAAGCAATGCAAACAAGCAAATACTTTTTTTTTTTTTCGAAATTGTATGAGGCGTGATGGGTTTTGTGAACGACAGAGTACGGCATGCTAACAATGATATATGCGTGATACAAGCTTCTTAGCGAGCTAATAGAGGAGGCATTGGTTATGATGTACTGCGCATCGGAATTTCTGAACTGCCGACTATACTCGGCGTCAACTATTTGGTGCTATACTTTCAAGGCTAGTGCAGCCTCCATAGTGCTGCAGCCCCACACTGCTGAGTATGTGGCTTCGTGTTGTGTCTTGCTCGCGCACTTTCACAGAGTTGAAGCACTGCGGAAGCCACGCTAGCCTCGACAACGTAGCATAAAATAGTCGACGCCGAGTATAGGCACTGGGTGCGGTGCGAGCACCAAGTGCAGGTCTAAGGAGAAGCTTTTTTTCAACCGAGCATTTGCTCTTGCGGACTATACGCCGAACACGGACTGTATTCTGAAAATACGGTACTTTTTGCATACTGCGGCGATGACTAGAGGCACGCACTTCGTTTATTGCTAAGATCTCCTTAGAATAAAGCTAACGGTTTTCTGTGTTTTTGGCCTCAGGAGAGATTTGTCTGCAGCATGTCCTTTCATTCTGTCGCAGGAAAAAGGGGGTCATCGTGAACATCTCGTCCATCTCTTCCTTCTACCCCCTGCCCCTCATGGCCGTCTACTCCGCCTCCAAAGTAGGTTCCTGCATCACAGTTCGGCCAGTGAAATGGCGGAGTTAAATTTTGACAAAATAAAGGCGGAAACGACGAAGCACGGACAAAGACGGTCTTATCTGTGCCTCGTCCCGTCCTCTTTTATCCTTCGTTTATAAAGCAAACGTTCACCGTTGTTCCTGTGCCAAATATAGTGCATCTACGAGGCTCGCATTTCTTTCCCAAGCGCCCCGTTTCGTCCTCTCGGACCGGATGGCTTCGGCCCTCATCGTGCGGGTTCCCGAACTGGGTTCCTAGCAACCTGCCTCAAATTAAAGTGTTTCTCCAGTCCCAGGCTGGTTAAGTACCGTATTTACTCGAAAATAGGTCGACCACGAAAATAGGTCGACCCCTATTTGTTAAACCCACCGAGAATAAAAAAAAAAAGAAAATTCAAATAAGTATAGGTTAACCTTTTTTTTTCTCTTTTTTTAAGAACGGGAAAGTTTGGGCAAAAGAAAGAAACAAATCGTTTATTTACAGCACTCTCAGCTAAATGACAGGGCGATGCCAAAAACTTAATCATCGTCAGAACTTCCGGACATGTCATTGGGGTCCGAAGCTTGGCTTCGTCAGCTTGGTAGATAAATTCGCAACAATACCTCACTGACACCGTTGTAAAATTACCACAAGAAGAAACGAAAGAATGTGGAGACAGGCTAAGCGACGAAATACAAGGACGCGAGCAACGCCGGGAGTCGCCCTGAGCAACACGCGAGCCTCCGCAAGCAACAAACAAAAATAACCGCCGTTTTCTTTTTTTTTTTTTTTTGTGCGCGTTTGCGAGGGATGGAGGGCAAAGTGCATGGCGCATTGCGTTCCTCTCCCTCCCCTTCCCCCGTTGCCCAGCGAGGGGAACGCTACAGGTGCAATTTCGAAACCCGACGCCCGAGGGATGTGGGCAAGAGGGGCGGCCACCGCAAGCGGGCTGTCGGCTGCTGCTGTTTCGGTTGTTTTCGTGCACCAAAAGCTTTTTGAAACTAGAAGCCGCGCGGCTCTACGGCGACCCCGGCTTGGTGACTCGATAGCTCCATGCTCCCGGTAGGGTCGCAAAATTTGATCGCGAATGTAGGTCGAAATTCTTTAATCACGATTATAGGTCGACCCTTAATTTTTGACATTTCCGGAAAAAGAAAAGGTCGACTTATATTCTAATAAATACGGTAGATCTAAGCTACCCACTGACGAATAATTACGAGTTCAATGCTCCTCGGCTGCTCGCATTATCGTTTCCGAGGTTCATACGCTTCTTCACCGCCCTATTGCATCGGTGCCGAGTTCAGGACGGGTTCCTTGGTTGTCGATCAAAAGAGACGGGCGTTCCCCCAGGTAGAAAAGTCTGAGCTGTGCCTCGTTTCGTGGGAATGGTGTCCTTCCGATGCCTCGAGCGTGCGCCCCCGACTCCCGCCGTGAGCGCTCGTTTCACGAAATTTGTCGCTCTAACCCACCACGTTGACGAGCGCCGATTTTGGAACCACATTGCGTGTTGACGCACATCGATCGTCAACCGAACCCGAGGATCCCCTGTTGCGGCGAATCTATTTTCAATGCTTTTTTCTTGCCCCAGATCTCAGTCGGTTGGAACCGCCTTCCAGCAATTGCGGTTACAATTAACTACGCGGCTAATTTTAAGATTGTGACTGCTGACTTGCTAAACGAGGTTTCGTAGTAACTTTGTATTGTTGCCTTTTCGGTGTTTGAAGCATGAAGTGCTTTTTAACAAACCCCGTCCCCAAATCCCAAAATTTTGTACGTCCTTCCGTTTGTGGACTTCCCGCCAAATTTAGCGAGGAAACTGAATTGGCATATAGGTCACACGATCCGTACGCCGATTGTACGTCATATACATGATACATCACACGACCTATATACCAATTAAGTTTCCCTGCTAAATTAACGGGAAATCTCGTGCCCCGTGACACGACTTCGTGAGACGTGTGTACCAATTTAGGTCCCCTGCTAAAAATGAAAATTCTTAACTCCTCGAGATGAGGGTTTAACGTCTTCTAAGTAATTTACGATCGCATCCTAATACTGCATTTCACGCATTATAGGACTTTGGAGATAAAGGTTGCTGCCAATCTTCTCACGTTTAATATGTATTCTACAGTTTTCCGCTCCCCTCCGTAATGCTTTTGTGCCCTGGGGAAAAATAAAAAAATTTACAGGGTCTTTTATGTTATCCCCAAAACAACTTGAAGGCAAAAGCCCAAGCAGGGATGCATTAAAGACAGACACATGATTTACTTGCTGAGTCATCCCTCTTAATGTGCTGAGTCATTCTCATTGTGCTGACTCATCCACTGAGTGGTCATGTAAGTAAGCCCGAGCAATTTGAAAGTCGACTGAACGGTGAGACATGCAAGGCTTTCGCCTTAATAAATGTGCCCTGGTGCAGGTGTTTGTGGACTGGTTCTCGATGGCCCTGGACTATGAGTACAAGGGCAAGGGCATCATAGTGCAGAGCCTGATCCCCTCGTACATCTCGACCAAGCTGGTGCGCTTCAGCAACTTCCTCAGCACGCCCAGCCTCGTGGTGCCGGACGCCCAGACCTTTGTGCGCAGCTCCCTCCAGACCATCGGCGCCTCCAAGCGCACTACGGGCTACTGGACCCATGGGATACAGGTGAGTGGCCGCCACAGTGTCATAATAATAATAATTGTAAGCTTTAGTTTCCTGGGCCCACAAACCTCGCAGTCACTGGGTGGTGCACAAATTCTAAGTGGAATACTATTCATATAAAACTACAACAGTATACAGGTTATTAATACGTCTAAAACAAGAAATACAAGAAGTAGATAACTGAGGGAATGCCCGCATTCTCACGCTCCCAAGGAAAACAATCATTTGCATACGTGTTGAACGAAATCTCGACAGCGGATAAAAACATCCGAGTTAGGCTCACGTACAGCACTAAAACCCAGTCGTGCCCTCGCTAAAGGCGACGCGTGGGACTAACAAGCAGGCTCAAAAGTTTATCCGTTTCAGGCGACGTGGGGAGCGACGTGGAAATAAATAGACCAAACTAATTCCGTCGAATTTGCCTTTCCGCGTTGGAGTCGTGATTTTTGCTTACTCAACGAAATTGTAGTCGGAGAGAGTAATGCTCGCAACGCCATTGAGATATCATACTGACACTGAAAGAATCGAACACATATTTGGGACGGACGACCAATCTTGCATTTGAAAGATTGGTCGTCCGTCCCAAACGCGCATTTTATTCTTTCAGTGTCAGTTATTGTGAAGAGAACACGCTCCTGAGTTATCATGGGGCCAGACGTCGGCGCGGTGCTAGAACGGTTATTCTTGGTCACCGGAAGACCGGACTACATCTTGCCTCTCTTCCTCCTTTCCACAGTACTGGATGTACGAACACACTCCGCAGTGGGCCTGGAACCTTTCTTCATGGATGATGTTCAAGGCGATCGACAACACACCCAAACCCAAGTCACAGTGATCCAACGAAACATTCCGCTTGCGGCGTGGGACGTCCTTTGCATCCTCTATTTATACCCTAACCACAGGCAGCTTGCGATCCCTTAATGCCATAGACGCTATAATGACGGCGTCGGACGTGTGGCGGTTACAAGATTGGCGTCGATTGATGCGCACGAAACTAAGAATAAACGCTCGATTTTACTTTTGTATTTAGTGGGGTGTCGCAAGATTTGTGGTTCTTCGGTGTCTGCCAATACGTGGCTCGCACGTGACGTCGTCGCACTGTGCTGGCAGTCTTTCCCACTTGCTCTGTTGAGAAAAACAAATTCGGAAGTGAGGTGCAAAATGTATGCTGCAGAAGGTTTACACACTAGGCGGTGAGGTCGCTCCAATGGCCATTGACGTGACATTAGCGCGCGCAATAGGTTTTCCAATTAGTCGAGGTACATATTTCAGTGAGATAGGGAAAGCCTGGAAAGTTTGGCAGATTTTGGTAAGATAAGGAATCCTGCAAACGTTTGTAAAAATAAATAAGGAAATCATGGAAAAGTTGAGGAATTTGGTAGGGGTGCACAAATAGTGGTTAGAATTGAATGGCACTGTATCAGTCATAGCCTTCAAATTGCAAAGGAAAGCTACAGTATACTGGATTTCTTTAAAATTGAAGCTAGGGACGAAGGTGTGCTATTTGATTTTCGATTCGATTCAAAGCAATATTCACACACCCCTAGAGCGGTGAACAAATATGGAAGTCGGAAAAAAATTGGGGAGTTTTGGCCGAACCAGGAAAGTTGGGGAATTTTGATGAAATGGGGAAAGCCTATTTTGGCAAAATAGGGACATGGCCAACTTTCTGGGACATTCCATGAAATAAAATATGTTTTCAAAGAAATATCAAAATTATAATCGATTTGTGTTCTACGATACCTAGGCAATTGCCATAATATGCTCGGGAGATAACAGACCTAAAATCAAAAGCAAATCGGCTGAAAATAAGAAGTGGACTAACTTTCGGTGTGTGATAAAACATAAGTTGAAAAGATGCTAGTTTTAGATTTTGTGATCGCAGGGAGGGGCGATGAATCCGACTACTGTCCTTCTACGTCAGCAATGTTCATGTATGACCCGCCGTGGCTAAGTAACACCAGTTCTGCCAAGGTCGCCAATGGCCAGGACTCTACCATTACAAAAAAAAGCTATCTTTCGG